>DWGJ01002748.1:0-14926 GCA_018246895.1 Aspitha aspitha aspitha | reverse complement strand
GATACTAGTACAAGTGTATAATCTATGGTCAATACTAGGGTTATAATGGAGGCAGGGCAGGGAGCAGGAACACAGAACAGAAAGAATAACAGATAATAAAAACATTGAAAAAGATGTATTTTATTTATTTTATACAACATGTATTTTATTTCATTAATTGAACAACATACTTTGAAACAAATAGTTCATTTATTAAGTAAAAAGTATTGTTTAAAAACAAAAAACCAATATTAGTAATTATTAGTTATTTTGTGCACCGACGTTTATCTGATGTTTAAAAAAGTATAATGTTCATGTATAATCTATTGCCTAATTCGTAAAGGCGACTTCGCAAACTGCTTTGTTTTGTGATTTATCCAGGTGTTTCCACTTAGCAGGCAACAAATAATGCATTAAAGTAAATATGGATTTGGCTAAATCTTTATTCAGCACGCGGGATCATGTGGGATACGTGGGCCGTGAAGATCATGAGCGTAAGATCAGTGCAGCGCTTGCTGACGACGACCCCGAAGATATGATCGATGCAATCCGTGGCATGAATGTTGCCGACGAATTGCTTCCAGCGCCCGGTGGACCTTTCTCAGCCCTTACAGCGAGTATGGTTCCACAAGATATCATGGCCAAGCTAGCGCAACCCGAATCCGAAGGTCACGGAGGCCTTCCCGACTACAGATTTGACGAGTTTGGATTTTGCGTAGACGAAGAAGACGGACCGGAACCAAGTTCGAATAAACTACTCGCGAATGTGTTCATTGAGGATGATCAACACCGATTGGAGTGGGAATTTTACAGCAAGGAAATAAACTTTTCAGAGAGTGAAAGTAAACTCGAAAAATCCGACAAATTGCAAAGAATGGTCAAAGACGGTGTCCCACATTCTCTCCGACCCCAAGTGTGGATGCATCTGTGTGGTGCCAACAAGAAACGAGCGACAACGGAAATCACTTACCATGAGATTGTGAGAGCTTCCAGTGATGATGGATTGGTGACGAGCAAGCAGATAGAAAAAGACTTGGTTCAAATATTGCCCAACAATGTTTGCTTCTCTCATCCAACCAGCACAGGAGTGCCACGATTGCGGAGAATCTTGAGAGCTTTAGCCTGGCTCTACCCAGATATAGGGTACTGTCAGGGCACAGGGATGATTGCTGCTTCTCTACTGCTTTTAATGGAGGAAGAAGAAGCATTCTGGATCATGTGTACTACAGTCGAGGATCTGTTACCAGCATCATATTATTCTTCAACACTCATCGGTATCCAGGCAGACCAAAAGGTTTTGAGGAGCCTCATATCAACATATTTGCCAGGCATTGACCAAGTTCTGAATGCACACGACATTGAACTCTCTTTAATCACGATGCATTGGTTTTTAACTCTGTACGCTAATGTCGTTCATATGAAAATTCTACTGAGAATATGGGATCTTTTTTATTTGGATGGCTCAATCGTTTTGTTCAAAGTGACTCTTGCTATGCTCAAAATCAGAGAAAACAGATTCACTGAGATATCAAATTCTGCACAAATTTTCAACGCTCTGTCTGATATCCCAGGGGAGATTGATGATGTTGATTTGTTGATCAAGACTATAGATGAAGTTTGTGGTGATACTTTAAGCCCAGCATTGATCGAGACACACAGACGGAGGCACTTGGCATACCTAATGGCAGACCAAGGAGCATTAGTTGGTAATCCCAGTGCCGCACCCAATTTACCCAAACAACAGCTACAAAGGCGTCAGATCAAAAGAAGTAAGTCTGTCATCCAGACCATTCTTTTTGGAGATGACAGCAATAATGAAGATGCAGTATCAAAGAATGTAAAGCAAACAGAGATTCTAGTCGACCTCAGGGAAGCAATACTGCAAGTCGCTCGTCATTTTCTTGCCCTCGAACCGCAATTAGCGTCTGATGTCCAACTAACAGCAGACTACAGTATGCAAAGTCATGCAGCTGACAGAGAAAGGTATGTCAATGTCTCTCGGAGTAAGCGACGAAGAGCTAAAGCATTGCTGGACTTTGAACGGAGAGATGGTGATGAATTAGGGTTCAGGAAAAATGATGTGATAGAAGTCATAAGTTCCAGAGATGAACACTGTTGGACTGGAGAATTAAACGGCCTAAGGGGATGGTTTCCTGCAAGATTTGTCAAATTATTAGATGAAAAAGGTGTCAAATATAGCAGGGCTGGTGATGACTCGGTGACAGAAAAAGCTGCCCATTTGGTTCGAGGGGTTTTGGCTCCAGCTTTTAAAAGGGTTCTTTTGCATGGTATTAAAAAACCGAGCTTTTTGGATGGTCCATGCCATCCGTGGTTGTTCATAGAAGAAGCATCATCAAGAGAAGTCGAGAAAGATTTTAATTCCGTCTATAGTAGATTAGTTTTATGCAAAACATATCGTTTGGACGAAGACGGTAAAGTACTTACACCGGAGGAGTTGCTATACAGATGTGTTCAGGCTATCAATTTGTCTCATGACAATGCTCACGCTCAAATGGATGTCAAATTACGCACATTAATATGTATGGGATTGAATGAAGAGGCATTGCATTTATGGCTGGAAGTGCTCTGCTCGTGTGTAGATGTTGTCCAAAAATGGTATCACCCCTGGTCCTTCATAAATTCCCCGGGTTGGGTACAAATTAAATGTGAACTAAGGATTCTTTCACAATTTGGATTCAACTTGAATCCCGATTGGGAATTGCCTTTGAAGAAGGACACACAAAACCAACCATTAAAGGAAGGAGTCAGAGACATGCTGGTAAAACATCACTTATTTTCATGGGATTTGTAACAATAATTTAAGTAATGGTCAATTATCCTATAAGAATGATTATTAAAAAGTATAAAATATATACCAAAACGTAAACAGTATTTTGTAAATACAATCTCTTTGTATGTATGTCTTTGTGTCTGCACCTCTGCACATTATACGTACAAGATAGGTGATATGGTTTAATGATCTATATTTAATAGGTAAAAATTATGAGTACCCTAGGTTCAAGTTATTGAAAACCAAAACAAGCCTAATTCAGTTAAGAAATAATTGTTGTTTCTATATTTTATGTTGTGAAGCACCATGCCTATAAAAATATTAATCCATATTGAATAATGAACTCTTTGTTTGATAAGATTACAGAATGTCGTTTTTCACATATTAAGTGTAATTTATTTTATTTTTCTTATTTTTATTTAATGATTTGCGTATACAATAACAAACCCATATACAAAAACTGTTATTACTTTCATACAATTATACAATTATTTTTAATGTTATGTTTACTATACTTATGTTAATGTGAATATTTGTTGAAAAAAGGCCTACTTAATGCAAGAATAATGTAAATATGATTAATAAGATAAGTTGTTTCCTTAAGTGTGTTTGTATATTTTTCTTTGAGTGTCTGGCAATAATAAATGTGGTAATTGAATGGGTGTGGAGACTTAAAAAAAGTTTCAAATAATTTTCTTTGCATTGCGACACTGTTTTGTTTATTGTTTGCAGTTACTGTTGCTTGGTAAATTTTAACTTATAAATGTTTGTAAAATAAATAGGAATTATGATGTGTTAAATTGTTTTTTTTTTATTAGTTTCTTTACATACATGCTAGTGAAATTTTTAAATACTGACAAATATGTAGGTATTTACATAAATCATTCACGAAATTTGATAAATACGCGGGTAGAACATTATCGGGGCAGTGGTACCGTTAAGTCGAGAACGCCGTGCTTGACGTCACCGGTACATTCCTTCTGGAGGTCCCTAAGTTCTTTAACAACACGGACATAGGCCCCCTTTTGAGGCGTTAGGCCCTTTGCGTATTGTTCCAATTATTTGAATTGAAAGTTACTTTGGGACCAGATGGTAGTACCGAACAAGAAACTGTGATTACTTTGAAGAATATGAATTCATCAGTAATCGATACTAGAAACTGTTTCATACGTAAAGTTAATCAAGATCTATTGCTTATTCTATTTTTATCAACACCTCATCCAAATTCAACAAAGATTATTATAATTATACTATACATAATTTATTATCTACGTTACATTGACTGTAATCTATAAACTAGAAGATCAGATTCTTTTTGTCACTTGTCACTGTCAGTTTTGCGATTTCCATAATCTCGAAATAAATATTGTGCTGTAATTATTTGCAAATATGAACATTAATAGAACATCAAATCTAGGGAAAATCGTGTGGAAATCCCAAACTGTTCCTGGTTTTGGAGTGAGTAATTTGAGACTATTTGTGAATACAAAATTAAAAATGTACATCTGAAAAAATCGTTCTGTTTCTAGAACATTGAACAAGCTTACTTTTGTATTAAATTAATTTATATAGCTTTTTTGGAGTTCCTTTTATAATGGTACTCAACAAGACTTACAATATCTTTGGTCTCTTTTCAACATAAGGTGGATCAAAATAATATGTTAGATACTTTCATGTACTCTTTAAAAAAAACGAATTCTAAACCTTTTAAATTTACACAGAAATGTAACGGTTCCTTTAATTTTGTTTTCAGTTTCAACAAGTTCGCAATAAATGGGCTAACTGGTTGATGATCAGAGATGTGAAGAGGCGCAGGATGAGTGCTGAACACTTTTTGGAAAGGACTAGAATCAATGCCTTGAGGAAAAATGATGTCTTGCCTCTGGAAATCAGAGAAATAGCTGACAAAGAGATAAACAAATTTGAACTGAATGCTACTCCACTAAGAATAAACAACAGATGTGCTATCACTTCTAGGTAATGTGTAATTTATAATGAGGAGACTCCAGTTTCCTATCTTTTCTTCTTTCTATCTCTTTTCCTCCATTAGTTTTGGGACCTGGTGCATACACATTTTTTGAAATGTATTCATTACTTTCAGACCCCGTGGAAATGTTTTGGAGTGGAGATTAAGTCGCATTGTCTGGCGGCACTTGGCTGATTACAACAAGCTTTCTGGTGTACAGAGAGCTATGTGGGGCTAAATTCATTTTAATATATTTATAGTGTAGTGTTATTTATAGTTGCAATAAAGGTTTCAAAAGCAATTGTGTTATTAACAAATACAATTCCTGTTGCAACAATTTATTTATAAGTTTTTAAAATTAAAAAATGTGAATGCATAGTATCACATTTTGTCTATGTATAGAGATTGAACCTTTTTTCCAATGTAAAAAGCAGTCTAATAGTATTGCTATTTATTATCTAGTGGCCATAGAGATTCTACTTAGTTTGATGACCAAGTCTTACATTATTGTCAGAAATAAAAAAAAATTAAATGTCAAAATGCATTCAAATGTAGGTGTTTAGGGTGGTAAAATAAAACTTGCATGAAGATTTTCTCTTTTTATATAATTGTTCTTAAAACTAAAGAAGCTTCATAGAGCTTACAATGGAATAGAACCAAAGCTGAAAGCTTTTTAGTCGAACAGACCTGAAACAAACAAAATAATTGTTATTAAATTACTTTCAAACAACACATCATGCTATAATGACCAGTAATATATCAGTGATAAAAATTTCGGTCATTATTATTCCGAAGCTAATACATGTATAGATCAAACATCATTTAGGATTGCATTTATAAAACCAGATCTTGTACTCTCATTGGTATTAATGATTTCAAAACTTTGAGAACACATAACACATGTGCCAAGCACTTTTCCAGAAAACAAATGACTACTCACCGAAGCCCATGTCATCATCAGATTCTTCAGGCTCTTCTTCCTTTTTCTCTTCCTTGGCGGCCTCAGCAGCGGGCGCAGCGGCGGCGGCCGCGGCAGCAGGTGCTCCGGCAGCGGGCGCGGCGCCCACTCCAGATCCAATGTTGGTGATCAGGTCCCTTACGTTCACGCCCTCCAGCGCCTTAGCGAACAAGCCAGGCCAGTAGGGTTCGACGTCTACGTTAGCGGCCTTTAAGATTGTGGAAATCTTTTCGCCCTGAAAATAAACATGACAATCACAACCCAAGACAGCTTCACTTCACTTTCCCTTTACAAAATCAATAAAATACACATTTCTCTAGCATTACCGGTATCGAAACAAATATAAGAAAATCGTTTAGAATTATAATTTGCAGAAAATACACAGATGAAAACGGATGACACAGAACGAAACGTATGGAAATCGCTTCACAACATAACCTACGAAATAAAAATCGCGGATCACTTACAGTTACGGCGATATCATCATCAACCAAGATGAGAGAAGCGTATACACAAGCCAATTCAGCCTTTGATGCCATTTTTATGTTATTAAAGTGCAAGTCGCCAAAAGGCCTTAGCTCCGAGAGAACAAGCACGTTTGACTTCTCAAATAAAAGAGAAAAAGGAGGAATTTACAAGTCAAAGTCAAACGCTTCTTGTCAATCGATCATAACGTCATTAAACGTTTAAGCCATAAGGCTATAGAATACTTCTATTCAGCCATGTAATACGTAACTTACAAATATTATTTGTACAATTTCAATAACTATACTCAAAGCAGTATCATAATTTTCAACTGTCTATCTTTCATTTGCTTTCTCTTTTTTTTGGATACATACGTTTTAGGCTGACTCTCTGATCTAGTATAATATATCAACGGTATTTCCATATGCTTTTGGTTCAAAATGTTCAAATTGACATATTGACGTAACCTGTCGCGAAAAAGGTTTATTGATATTTTATTTTAATCACGTTAGTGCTACGGAAACGTGCCGGTAATAACAAGTTACTATTACTGGGAAAGCATCTTCGTAAACCCTAATAGGTTTTCTTTGGATTCTTTCTCAAGCTAGTTTCATATTTGTAGCTTAATTTTAGCTATTAAATGCATGAATTATATTGCACGTAATTTTCGTTCTATTTAAACAAGTGTTCATTTTTCATCAATAATATAATTCTAAACTAAAAATGGAAATGGTAAGTGAATCATTTTGGGTTCTTTTTGACATTGTCCATAATAATCATTGTTATAAATGGAACGAGTACACTTCTTTATTTACCGCTTATCTCATTGTATATTGACATTGAAAAGAAGCATCTTTATTCAATTCTTATGTTCATTATGTAGTATCACCACGTCACTCGAATGTAAATGTCTTTATCTCTATTCTAATTTCAAACGACTGTTTATAATATGGACTTCTTTATGAAATTACACCCATATTTCTAGTAAATTATTTATAAAACTTTTTTGTTGCTACCGCCTACAATACCTTGAGTCATCGAAATGCCATCATGCAATTTATATAGGTGTAGATTATCTAATAAGAATCAATGATTGATTTATTGTAAGCCAGATTTATTATTACATTGTTACATACTGGATGTTTGCTTTTCACTTGTTACTGTAAATTGTTTCAAAGAATAATAAAATATTTTGGAACTGTGGCCTAAACGCTATGAAACTGGACTATGGCCTAAAACCTAACAAAGACAAAGACATTTATTAGCACAAATATACATTTTAAGATGTTTCAGAATTGATAGTTAAATCCATATTATGCCTTTTACGGTTTATAAATTTAAATACCATGAAATGAGACCTCCTCCAACAGTGGAATAATAAAAGGTTAAAAAATACTTATAAAAACATCTGCTGCAATTCATTTTGCATACCAATGTGAGTTTCTCCCATAATAAGAAGCGTGAAACAAACTCCACCACACTGGTCCACTGTGGAATAATAGATAAATATAAATGTTATACAAATGTTTGTTTTTTTTTCAGTTTGGTGAACCCGAGGACAAAAGACAGGTGCCACAAATGTTGCAAAGAATACTGAGATACGATGTTACAATTACTAAGAAGTTTGTTGAATGGGCATTGAGGACGTCGGCTTTAAGATCTTTGCGAAACCATGCCAAATTTTTGGAGGTATAATTTTATTTTAAAACCACCTATTATTTTTTAGTACATGAATATTACATAATTTAATGGTTTCAGGTATCCTGTCATGGCATAGTGTGGCTTGCCGGTTGGCTTACTTTCATCTGGTTTTTTAACAACAAGGATTTATATCAAATCCAAGTCAATATGTTAATTGGTATGTATAAAATATATTTCTTGTCTTAAAACAAAAATCTCATATGGGGATAGTCTAGGATCTGCCAGAAATCCATCTTTATAATCTCTGCAAAATGTGCACACCACTGTGTGCTTTTCTAAATCTGAATCATCTCTTTTAAAATCAAAAGAGAATCCCCCGAGATGTAAATGAAAAGGCTTAGAGAGTAATAAATGTCTTCGAAAAATCCACTTATTAGTAACCCTGCCATGTGCTTCGTAGAATGGAACTGGTACAATGCAATAGAACATGCATTTTTTGGTAAAACTTTATAATTTCGCTGATTTATCCTTAGATATATTCTGATTGATAGTTGATTGTTTCTTGAAAATTTTCAGTATATTGTTTTATTTTTCAGCACTTATTCTAGATATCATATTAGTAGCAGTTACCAAAGCGTTTGTTAGAAGGCGCCGGCCAATCCCTATGAACAAACTGATGGCTGTTGGACCGGACAAGTATTCGTTCCCATCAGGGCACACCAGCAGAGCAGTTATGGTGGCAATTATATTGACATATATCAGTCCGATTTCGATGATCTTCTACCCGCCTCTATTAGCTTGGACCACTGCTGTTGCATTGTCAAGGGTTTTAATGGAAAGACATTACATACTTGATGTACTTGGAGGCTTAGGCCTTGGTTTATTTGAAAGCTTAATAATGGCTGTCATTTGGCTCTCTCAGAGCACATCGGTCAGTATTTTATCAACTCTGTCCGACGAGAAGCTTGATGGAGGAGAATATCATGTTTGAATATTATTAATGTAACAAAATTGTTCGAAGATAAATTAGTCAACTAATGAATAAGCTCTGTGATTATATTTATGAGTGTAAAAGTTTTATAACAATTGTTGTTTTTTCTTCTTTTGAATAAAGTGTTTCAATTATATACTTATCATTGTTTTTATTATAGCTTCTTACGTTGTATTGATCATGATCATCCCACACTTTGGCAACTTTGTATGGAATTCCGAAAGGTCCAAATTATTATTATTTTTTAATCATGCTATATACATATATATCATAATGCACAAAATACCTAGTTGTTTTTGGGTACACAGTACATCAAATTTAAACTGCTCCTATTTTTTATCCTACCCATGTAATCTGTCGTCTAGCATGGCTCTGAGTTTATCTCTGCGTATTATTCATAGAGAAGTACTAGTATACAAAATTGATTTATTGGCTTGTTATGCTTTATTTGATCAAAAACGTCCTTGGTCCAATCAAGGACTTGACTCGAGTTTGGAATTTTTTGTATCGTTGGTATTATTAATAAGAGTATTTTTGACAAACGATAAATAGAAAATACTATAATAGTACTACTGCAATGCTTAATCTAAAATTATTATAGCTGAGTTATTATGATTATTTTATTATTTAATATATATGAGATGCTCGGTTTCTTATATTACACACACATAATGATATTAGCGTCCGCGTGTCTAGATTATAGTAAAAATGTGATTGAAATTTTCTGTTGCCATCCTTTGCCGGTAAAAAAAACACAAATACAAATTTCACAAGTCAACTGTCAAACAAACAAACGCGATCGTGGTGACGTGTGACGACGTTGTGTACAATTGAATAATTCGAGGCGATATTTGAAAACAATAAAAACATAGTCCTTTAAAATCCTGAACTAAATACTTACTCTAAATAAACCCCACGTGTCAGGTACGTATCAATCTAAGTAACGACAAGCTTTATATTTTTCTTGTACTTAACGCTAAGAAGTACAATTTCTGCAACGTTTACGGTTTACTTTTAGCCTAAACATGAGAAAATTGAAAGGTACCGTAAAGGAGACGGCAAAACAGAGGAGGGAGAGAAAGCAAGAATTTGCGAAAATGCGTCAGCAAATCCACACAATTGTTTTGCCGACTGTGGGAATAATTTTCCTTTTGATATGCATATATGTTTACTTCAAGACAAGGCCTACAAATATGCAAGTGGCATAGAAGGAAAAGTCTTACAAGCATCTGTATATATTAATGTAATAATTTACCGGGAAATATCAATAATCTTGAAGAGATAAAAAATAATTTACGATTTGTGGTTGTGAGTTTCTGTTGTATGTCCAAGATGATATTTGATGGATAGAACATATTTACAAAAATAAGATGGTCACATTCCGACATTCATTCCACTGACATACATATCAGATGTACATACTACAAATACTATTCAAAATAGTCATATGTAAAATTCTTATCTATACAATATGAAATATTTAATGTTAAATAAAATATGTTTATAAATGTTTGTTATATATTTCTAAGAAAATCGCCAATTATACATTAAATCTTCTTGTAATATTATTTATGAGATGGTAGTAGCATATACTTTTTATAAACCTATTATCTGCTATCGTGAATATTAATCTATCTTCACTATATCTGTATCAGTGTTGTGTTAAGATAAAACGGTAGCATTAAAACTGTATCTGCCAGATCTTTTTTGTTTTATTTATTACAGGTTACAGCCCTTTTTTAATTACAGACATATTGACCAATTATTTAATAAATGTTAACTCTACTTGGCATAGCTTTTAGTAAAATAAAAGTGGGAGAAATTCTATATACTGCTAATTCACCTACTAGTTGAAATTGGACTATAATTTTTATTGAAATTTGGAGGAAAACTAAAATTATTCTGCATATTAAAAAAAAATCATTAAATAAAGCTCCTACACAAAAATTGTTGACAAATAAGAGGAAAAGGGCTGCCTATCTTAAATGCCTAATCTGCCTAAAAATCTTTGCCTATACATATTGAATGTCTTGACATAACAGGCCACATCTGAAACACATTAGATAACAAAATTCATTATACTAGGCCACCATAATTACACAACTAGTTTGGTGATAAGAGAAAAGCACTTTAATAATTAATGATGATAAATTGTGACGAGTCAATAAAGACAGCCATATAAAACAATTTAGTTACAGTAAAATAATAAAGGGTGGGAAAAATTTGAAATGAAATACAATGTTAAAGCTATGCTAAACAGTATTAAACAGTAGTTTGAAACAGGTTTTAAAACTAGCCCCTTGAATATCACATGAAATTTGTCATAAAACAACTGTCCACACTGTTTCAAACTGCCGTTTAATACTGTATAGCATAACTTTTAATAGGTTCCTTCAAAGCAGGTAGCACACTGGTAGCTCTTATGTTGCAGGTGTGTATGAGTGACTACTTACCACCATTTGGGTCAACTGCCTGTTTGCCATGTCCTACTATAAAAAATAATAAGGAATTGTAACCTAAAACTAAGCCTGCCAATCTACACGTAATCTGTCTGGTAGATTCTAGCTTCAATAACTTTGACAAGAGATTTGAGACCAGCAGTAGAACTGTAAGGATTAAATATCCTCCAAGCCAAAGCCAAAGATTGGCAATAACAGTGATTGTTTCCATCGCTTTTCTAAAATTCATCGTTAATCAGCTATCGATACTTGTAATATGTATTAAAAAGCTGTAGAAAGTTGTATACATTAATAATAAAGGTCGTTTCTGTACTCATAGGATACTAATATAATAATCTTTTTATCAACCAATGTATTGAATTGAAATAAAAGAATTGTAATAAAAAGCTTGACTCAAAAAAGCAGTTTTTATACTTAGTTATGTTTTAAGCTAACAATATGAAAATATTTACAATGAAAAACATAATTAAAAGCAAAAGTAAATATAATTCATGATATATAACATTAAATTAACTCAAAATTTTGATATACATTTTCATACTAATAAAAATAATATACAATTCAATAGATACAGACAATTTATAATACTGTATTGCAATTTGTTTCTTAGATATACTTACCATTACATGTATTTTTTAACGAAAATAAAGTTTACATAAACCTCTTATAAATCCTGCATGAGAAATATATGAATAATTGATTTCTATACAAACATATATGAAAGTTTACATTATCAATATGACTGGTTTAAAAATTGATTTCTAAATAAGTGACTAATATGATTATGAATTGCAATTTCATAGAATGTAAATTTAGACTAGATTCGTTTAAAATAGGTCTACAAAAGTCAATAACATGTCTTAGCTGCACTGATGGCACTATCACAGTTTAGCTCTAAATTTATTTTTAGGCAAAGTCTGAGATGAAGCAGAGCAGTTTCCTCAAACCAGCAGTTAACTCCAGTTACGCTAATAGAATTTGGCTGTTGTATAGAAATGTATGGATACTTCCCTGGCTATTACTATAAATATATGCAAATTTCTATTTGGGATATTTAAAATAATCTCTAAAAATAATCAGTATAACAATGATTGCAGTATAAATACTTTTTATGTACTATTTATTCAATAAGTACAATTCATAGTTAATAAATACAAAATTTTATCAATGTAGTCGATTAATATACATCAATTTATCTATTATATTTCAATAGATATCTGTATAGTAACACCTTACACAATTTCCAAAAATGCTTATAATAAGTCAATACACATTGAGATAAAGTTAATATCAATTGCCATCACCCCTTCCGCTACAACGACCATACATTTATTTCTACCAATATGGGTATAATTAAATATGTAACAGAGTTCTTGGTATAATCCATGTTTTGGCTTATACTGATATTATTAGATCTGTTATATATATATAAAAAAATTCCGTGTCACGATGTTCGTTTGCGCTAATCTCCGAAGCGACTGATCCGACATCAATGAAGTTTTATAGATATTGATATTTTATATCTATTGTTTGGTCCAACTTAAAAGACAGGACTTTTTTTTATCTCAATTGATAATCTCATTTTCATATTGCAAAATTAATGTTTTCTTATAGGACAACACTTAATCGGACAAACATGGTACGGGATTTTGACATATATGACATTTATGATTTAACATAAATATATAACCACGGCAACGCGTGGTCAGGTCTAATAGTATATTATAATTAAATTTAAATTTATATTTACATCTCGCTAAAACCGTCAGTTGAATAGCCTATAATGCATTTTTATATCAAAATGTTTATTTAGCACACCCGGTTCCTAGATTGTTTAAAAACTAAGCACATGATGAAATAATCTCTACTGTGTATACAAAAATCCTTAGTCTAATCGATTTGCATACAACTGGACATGTTTTAAAGCTATGCTACATGATATTAAATGGAGTTTTGAACCCAAAGACGTTTGAATGTCACACGAAATTTGTCATACAACAATTGTCTAGACTGTTTCAAACTGCCGTTTAATACTCTGTAGCATAGCTTTTATCGAGATCATAACCACTTTTAAGTACCATAAGATTATGTGTAAAGCTGGCCTTAGTTTTAATTATACATATGTTTTTTTAAATAAAATCTACCAAAAAGTATGTAAAGTGAAAGGCGTAAAATGGTTCTAAATTTCATATTATTAGTGTACATCATGCTCGAATATGAACCATATAATTTCAGATCGAGATCATACCTATGAGGAATACAGTAATATACAGTGGCATCTACATATATTATCTATTACAAGCTTCTAAATACATATTAATACTGCAAGGCAAATATTGAAAGAAACTGAAATACAACCAAATATATAATCGATGACAAAATGCATACTGCATTATACATAAACAGCTTTATTTTACCGGAACGCCATTTGAAAACAACCGTGAATAGAACATTAGATAAGTTCTTTAAAACATTTAAATTATTAAAAACATAACATATTATTTCAAACATAACAAACAGCAGTGACTAAAACATGATCTTTATTGAGTGTAAATATTTATATAACCTTATAATGAATAAAAGAATTTAAATTTGAATAACCTTAAAATAACATTGCTAACTAAAGGCGCGTTTTCACTTACCAGTAAGTTCTGAATAATAATGAGCAAATGATTTATCGTGTGACTTATATTGTTAAGAAAACAATTTTCAGTCATCTTAAAAAGTACGCTCTTCTAAAGTACGCTCATTCTAATCCTAATACATACTGTGTAAACGCGCCCTAATATAAAGAGATGTTACATATAAATTACAAGTACAAATATATTATTCAAATTTGACTTTAAAACTTGATTCAAGTTTAAGAACAACATTATATAGCCTTACCTAATATCTACTGACCTTCTTCCATATATTATTCTACATCATATTGAATAAGACTACATGCTATCACACTTATCAATGCTTTAACCTATTCTGAAAATTTAGGTGACAAAAAAGATATTAGTTCGAATTAATTACAATGCAAATTGGATCCTACGATACGTCCTATTACAGAGCCATTAACTAAATAACACATACGTAAATAAATAAATGTAGAAATAATATTTAACTAAGTACAACTCACAGCACAGTGTTATTAACGAAAACGCAAGTTAGGAATGTCTCCAACTATTCTATTTAAAACAAAACCTTGTTCAATGATATGTCCAGAATAAAACCAGCTTAAGTAATACATTAGTATTTTGTTCAAATTATGCTGGGAATGCCTAAAAGCGTGTTAAATAGTACTCACTTCATACTGATAAGGTAAGCGTTTACAAAGAAAAAGTATTAGGTGTAATACCCTTTTCAATGCTTTGCGACAACGCTGACCTATATATACAATGGACTGCTGATTGGTCGATACATTGATGTCAATTCAAAACAAATACAAACATCACATGCTATCCTCTTTCACGAACCGCGTTTATTAAAGAAATCACGAGCGAGACGGCAGGTAGCAGGAACGTCGCCTTTTTATAAACAAAAGAAAAATGTACCGCACATACAACTAGTACAACCAATGAAATTAATACATATCGTCACGCCAGGTCCCCTGCGGGGTAGGCAGAAAGCAGCGAGTGCCAAATATCCCTGTCCTTACAAACCTGCCGTGCTTCATCTACATTCATCA
>DWGJ01002747.1:0-14928 GCA_018246895.1 Aspitha aspitha aspitha | reverse complement strand
CACAAAGTTAATTTATTAGTGACTAGCGGCCCGCCCCGGCTTCGCATGGGTATAAAACAGTAATTCTCCACTATTTAATAGATGTTATTTTACATATACACCTTCCTCTTCAATCACTCTATCCATTAAAAGAAACCGCATCAAAATACATTGCGTAGTTTTAAATATTTAAGCATACATAGGGACATAGGGATATAGGGACACTGAAAGCGACTTTGTTTTATACTATGTAGTGATAATGGTAATCCATGAAAAGTATGGAAAGGCTTAGTTGAGTAGAACCAACTGGCGGGCGTGCATTAACTTTTTTTTTACATATAAACGTCAACTGGGCTAGTCACATATTTTTAAATCGTTAAAAAAATTAACCAGAATAGATTAAATGTAAATATTTAATACTTTTTATTTTATGCAATATATAATATGAAAAACACATACAGTACCTGCAAACATGCACGAATGTTCATAAATATTAAAAATAAAACGTAAAAAAAGAACTTTAATTTAGAGGAGAGGTAGAGGTATTTGGACATAAAGTTAAAGCTTCAAATGTGTCAATTATCATAATGCAGTTCAGCGAGGGACTGGGCGTAATGTCACGTTTTATAAGGCTCCCGAGAGGAGGATATTACAAAACGCATGGCAATTTTAACCTCCCCGCAGATTTTAGCGGGCCCGCTCGCTATTCACCAAATCACGCTTATCACAAAGCCATCACCGCTGTCAGGAAACGAGAAACAAAGAGAGAAATTAACAAGTGGCATCGATAAGTGAGAATAATTGGGGTGAATGGATGTGAAGGGGCTATCCCTCTACCTCGACATAAAAAATAGATTAAAAAAACTGATTTTTGTATATTGCAACACAACACTTTATATGGATACACGACACTATTACTTAATTGTTATGGCCCGATGTAAGTAAACATTAATTGATGCAATTTAAAGAATTTTAGTTTATCGCACGAAATCCATTTTGTTAATTTTTAATTATTTTTCTAATAATTTTCTAGAAAAAGACGTAAAAGGGGTTTTTCTTGTAAATATTTCCTACTGTTACTATTGACTATAACACGTAATTCACTATCATATTATCATGAAAAGTACGGAGGCATCTTGAGCGATAAATGCTTCGCATATTAGTAATTCACTGCCAGTGACAGGAAAGTTTGAAAGAAGAACACTGAAATTTCCAAACTACATACTGTCGAGGGGCGACATCTTTTAACCGTAACCGACAAAGATGGGGGAACAAAGCTTGATTCCCTGATATAACTTTGATTCCGATAAAATAAAACGGCTCGATATTGCCTTTATTCGTCTTTAATGTATTTCATATCAATGCTACGAGGATAAAGCCGGGTAACTCAGTCGAAAGCTTTTCTGTTTTTGATAGGCAATAAAATAGTGAAAAAACTATATTTCATTGCCTTTTTATGTAGCTTTACATGTAGTTAACTTTTTATGGTAAGTGCAAAACATTTAATTTCTAAAAGCGTATTGATAATAGCGCCGTAATCGTAATACTTAAACAACCATAATAATGATTAAGTAATGACTTTAATATACAGAGAGTGTAAAAAGGCGACTCAAACCATAAAATGAAAACTTTGAATATGTAAAATTGGATCCATTTAAGTTTGATATTAGTTTACGTGCATTTTAAAAGTGGAGTTTAAAAAATGTTTCCATGTTTATCTGTATCTGTAAAAAGTATGCATCATCTGTCAATGGACTTAATGCACACATCCACATACGTAACTCTACATCTAGGTAAGAGATATAGAAGCTTTAAGTTGGTAAGCAGACAGGTAGTTACTTCTCCTAGCACCAATATCTAAGTAACTACAGCTTGTACACCTGCATTTGAAAGCGGGAACAGGAAAGGGTGGCTATTAAGGGTGAGTCTGAAAGGCTTATTGCCAGTGAGTGGTGATTATATACTTGTTATTCTATAAGTCTTACAGCGTAATATGAAAGTCTAGACCGGCGTTAATAGGCGTATATTACCTGTAAAATATAAGATATTGAAACAAAACGCAACAGTAAATTAATAAATATTTAATTAACAATTCAAATTTTGAAATTTTAGCTGTTAATATGGGCTTGGTAAAAATTAAATAATACATAAAATTATTGTGTACATTATACATATTGTGCAAGTAAAATTTCCATACGCAACCTTATTAAGATAACAGACCCTAAAAGACTTGTCAATGCAAAAAAGACTTGATTAATAATTATATTAAACACCTGGTGTTTTTAAGATAAAAACATTGAAAAGTTGATATCTTACGGCTATAACTAAAAAAAACCAACCGCCTTGCGCTCTGGATACTTTACGATTACATCTTACTAACTCGACCCGAGTGGTTGTCTGATACCGAAACCGGTTCGCAACCTGCTCAATTAAAATGCGAGTAAATTTTAATACTAAGCTGTCAAGAAATATTTTAAGGAGACACTTTGATTAACATTGTATTACAGACCGCTTTTTGCCTATATTTAATGTAATATCAATGAAAGTATGAGATAAAATTATAGACTTATATATACGTACGTGCAAAAGTAATAAAATTAAGTTATTCCATCCATCCGTGGTTTTAACGGACACTTTGATACATAACTTTCGATGAAAATCTTAAAAAGAGCATTTTTTGTCCACAGCACACTAGCCTCTCATATTTTTTACCGATACTCCTTAGTTATAAGTTCCACGAACTATCACTGACAAAAAGTACAATACACACATACATACCGTCACGCCAGATCCCTAACTTGGTAGGTATAAAGCACCGAGTGCCAAATATCTCTGTTCGTACAAAAAAAAACAACGGGTTGCACTCTGGGAGTGTCGGCAGAAGTAAAAACTTGAAAATTAACGATGTGCATTTTTTATATTTTGGAATGTTTAGGAAATAATTTTGCATGAATTGCTTTATCAGTATAAAAGCAGTCTTACGAATTTTCGATCAGGTCACGTGTTCTGACGGGAGTTTGACATTTTTTACGAATTACAAAAAGTGCACAACGTTGCTAAAGCAGTTTTACTTTAAAAAAAGTAGACAATACATTTAACAAAATAGAATTAGAACTTGTAAGCACTTGTACACATCAAAAAGAAGGATTAAATTATTGAACTACTTTGCTTTACGGTGCCGTAACACTTATTAGGAACTTCCTAATTACGAAAGCGTTATTAAGACGCCCTAACCACGAGATGACTGGGAGCTTCTATAGAACAGTTATCAAATAGAACTGCCTGTAGCGCCTTGGAAAGCCTTTTCAACGCGAAACACTATAATTATAACTTCTGTTCTTTAACAATCATTTTCTGCGCGAATGTCGAAGCACATTTCATGGTCTGTATTTAGAGTTTTTAGAGTCAATAAATTTGCATTGGACGTGCACAATAAGGTTTTATGTTACGATAATACAGCTTTGCTATAACTGTATAAGTTGATAATGGATTTTTATATGAAAAGCGCAAGCGGCAAGGTATTGACACGCCGGAAACCAGCCAAGGATATCCGCAAGCAACCTTTAATATGTGATTTCGTTGTCAGTAATATTTGTCATTAAGAACATTAATCGCTTAATACTGTTTAATTCCAAATTATTTGTATTCTTGCATCACAGTAACGCATAACATACGAGTATGTATCGTTGATATAATTATGATAATCCGTAACATTTCTATATATCGTTTTTTCTGTGGTTCGAAAGTGGTGTTTACAAATCACGCGTGTCAAGTTATAGCCACCCCGAGCCGGTACAAACGTCGCGTAGTTCTACAAATACCTCTACAACAGCAGCTGGTGTCATGCATATGCTAACAAATTTGTGGATTTGCCGCTACAGCCTGACGGTCAATTCGATTACTAAATACGAGGGAGTTATCACGATTTGCATAAATCTGAACTAACGTCATTTACGCTACAGCATGTATACTACGTATTACCGTAATTCACAACATTAGTAAATATTTGGCATTATAAAAAGTTAATACGATTTAGATTCCTGGTCGGATATGAATAAAAATATTGAACATGTTTCTTTCTTCTGAGTATTTGTGTATTTTTACTTGATACATTCGTTCAGAGAATATTTTAAATATCTACATGTACGCACGTATATACATACTCGTACTCATACATACAACATATCTTCTATTCCATCGATGGACCAAAATGAAAACGCGAACCAAACACACAGAGATCGCAGTTGTACCAAAACTAAACATAATCGAGCGGTCCGAAAAACCCCAGATCGATAGCGAATGCATGGTGTACGGAGTACTGAGGGTACCGCAATGCCTACGTGCAAGGGTCCTCCCCTCTGACTCATAAAGAGGGTGGCGCCCTCTCACTTCGGGTTTGGTCGATACTCCTCTCTTTTGTTTTACACTTCCAACGCACTGCACTACCCGATTTCAGGATAGTGCGTTGAATAGTTGAAAAGCAGACAGATTAGCGGATAAAGCGGACCTTGCAATTTTATTGATATTTTTATCTGAAGACGAAGGTAGCTGGATTATATGTTTGTTGTGCTTTTCAAAAGCACCGATCAATACATTTTCAAAAGTCACCAAATGACAACTTTTTAGGCATTCAGATATCAATTAATAAATTATCAAACCATATCACATTACTTAAGTTTACTGAAAACGCTATAATAACACGAATTTCAAATAATGTTTTACCTATTCTTATTACTATCCATTCCGTGTTATTGATAAATGACAACTATAATTTCCTATTGAGTGCATTCCGTTGTACGCTCACCACTTATCTTAATTCCGATCGCACTTAAGGCATCTGAGTTTCGAAAACAATTACCATTGCCTCCAGGGCGGTCCCTTACTTGTCAATACAATCCGCTAATAGCTTTAATCAAGTAAGCCCTCATTTGTTATTGTTCGGTAAATCATCAGATGTAGGATAGTTAGTCAGACGATAGCTAGTGTAAGGGCTGGGCAACCTGGCAAGTACTGTTTCTCTTTACAAAGTTATGTAATTGATTTAGACGAAATATCATTGTCTCATTACAGGGGAGGGATAAATCGTCCGGAAGACCGCAATTTTAAGAATTCTTTAAAGTAATTTTGACAATATAAACTAAAAAGAACAAAATTTTTCTGATTCATTTTTATGTGTTTCCCAAACGTTGATATCGCAAGATTACAAATTATTAATAGCATCAATGTGTATACAGCCCTTAGCAATATATAATGTACTTTGCACGGGATTTTCTTAAGCAGGCCATGTATTTTACTTGGGGAGGAAGGGTGCTTAGATCAAACAAACAATATTTGTCGAAATTACTTACGCCTGGTGTTATCAAGAGCCTACGAAAGCGAGAGAGCTTTGGTAGAGAACGTTAAATAATGTTATGATGGTTTTGTATTAACTATACAATTGTAAAATACTTAGTGAAATCTGCAATGAATTGTATGTAGCTAACTGTACAAACCTGTTTTGTGTTAAAATAAGTTAATGTTAAGTTAGTTACGGTCATATTGTAACCAAACGCTGTCAAAACAACAGACACGCAGACAGACAACAGACATCAGTCACAAATGATCACAGCCGCCCATGGACATCAGCAACCGACCTCCAATAGGGCTATAGTGTCAATTAAGTTAGCAGTTAATAAGAATTAGTTAGTGGGTATTCACTTGTGACACGAATGGAGGAACGCTGTTAGTAACATTGGTCCATTCACTATAATTGCGGTTAGTGATCGTATTTGTCCTATTGGATTTTTAAGGGATTCTTGCTCTGGAACCCATATGTTTTTGGGAGATATAATCAATGTAGCCCATAAACTCCTAACCTTTCGGTTGCAATCCCATTAAAGTCTGTTTAAGCCGTACCAAAGATTACCCCACACAAACAGAAAGACAAACAGACAAGATTAAAAAAAAATGTGTAGATATAAATAAATACGTACGAGTACGTAAACAACAATAGGCACTTGAGAAAAAATATTTATTTCGAAATCACAGATACTCAATTTTATTTACATGCATAAATTATAATAATGTAACATGAGCAGCGCTGCATGTCAATCAATGGGTGTATGACCGAGGGGTGGGTTTTCGTTAATGCGTTCTTGGTACGAACCACCCCCGAAAGTATGCGGCTTCGGTCGCTGACCTTTAGGGTGCAAACCATCATCAATGCTTTGGGGTGAGTTGCATTTATCAAATAATTTAAAACTGGTTTTCTGAATAAAGTCATAATCATAAACAACCATTTTTATTAAGTTATTATTATTATACCATGATGCCAGATTCTCGATCAAAAATGGATCTCGAGGAAGATTCTCGAATTTATTCGAAAATACCAAAGCTAGAATTCACCAGGACAGCACCCTCAGTTAGAACATGCAGGTGGGTGAAGTCTGTTGCGCTGTCACTGCCGTGACACATTAAATGTACGGAAACACGAATCGGATCTTCTATGTTTAACTTTGAACTGTAATCTTCTCTTACTAAGCCGTTCTTTCATTATAGGTTTAATATTTTCACTGTATTCCGCTTCAAGTCCTCTTTCATTCGGCCGCTTATGATTATGTTCCTTGAGATCACTGTCTGAAATTGTTGAATTGTCTGACCTTCAAAGAACAGCTGCAATAGCTACAGCACTCGCTTAGTTGTTTCTGGTCAGGTAATGCTTCTTTATCAGAGTAATCAAAGAATTCAGGAAAAGCGTTACCGATTTCTGCATTTCCTGGGCTTTTAAAGACATGGTGGTGTTTTCTTGGCCGAAGATCTGGAGTTTTAACGAGTCTCAATGTGCTGTCAGAAAAAAGACGCGTTATAGGGCGATTAACTATCCTGCTTCTAGCTGACCTGTTAGACATTTTTCGTTCACATAAAGATATATACTTTCCATAAAATCGGTTTATTCTTGAGCCGTGTAAATTATATTCTTTGATAGAAGATTGCTCACTCACTTTTGTAAAGACAAGAAGTACAACAGCAACTTTGGCTGGTGCTGTCCGTCCTTCAAAAAAGGTTCATGACTTCAATATTTTTATACCGCATTCATCTTATCTTCAGTACTATGATGATAAATGAATATATTTAAAGAAATTAAATCACGCGAACTTCTTCATTATAGATACTACAAAACCGACTACGAACACGTAGTTTTCAATAATAGAAATATATAATAAGTAAATGATTTATAAATACGTAATACAAATAAACGCGCGGTTTCTAGTACGTATGAGTTTCTAATAACATTGAAATGAAAAACGTAGACACACGCTATTAACCCTGGAAACTATCTTGATGGGAACACAGCAACAGAAATAAATGTATTTGTCCTGCTTTCAGAATGTGTGCAAAGTTTGAATTGTGCCTACATTCATTCGAATCTTAAACTCATCTTAAACTAATAACTTTAATTAATGAAAAAATCGAAGCTTACAGTCACAGTAACATAGCATCACATAAACGTTATTATATAAAAAATTTGATTTGTAGGTAATCTCTGATCTCGAGCATTTTGGGATACGTTTATATAACGTAATTAGATCAAAACAAAAATTACCGAAATTTTATAAAAGCGCAATGTCATCGCATGTTTCGGTGAAATAAAATAACATTGAACATCACATTCTTTATTCTAGATAAAGTAAAGTGACATTTTCCAAGTTAACGGCCAGACAATATTTTTTTGTATCAAGTACTAATTGATTTATTATTTTTTTCTGTGCTGTTTTTTTTTAATTTAACGTAATTTAAATGTCCTACATACATACATATAAACATACATATGCCTATTTCTCTTAGAGCTAGGCAGATCTTAAGAATTGCCACCAGCTACGACCCCAAAAAACTTCTTCGGTCTCTTTTATTTTCATCATATATCATCATCAGTATATTAATTTTAAAATTACTATTACCAAAACGTATTTTATATGTTATGTCACATAAAATTTTAATCATAACGTACCCACCTAATATAGCGAACGTATTCTAAACGCTCATGACTCAGTGGCGTCAGCGGTATAATATTGTTGCTGGCAGTCCCTTCTTCAATCGGTTCTTCAATCAGTAGATACACACCGTTAAGTATTTTTGAAAGTCAAGTCCAACAACTTTTTCGGAAACCAAAATAACTAACAACAGACATCTGTAGTAAATTATTCTAGGCATTTCCTCGGTGGTAAGAAAAATAAGAGAAATTACAATTATTTCTTTAAAAAATACAGCTATTCGTTACACTTAAACTTTTATTGCTTAGTTGACGTTAGCTTATTCTCTTAGTAAAACAATGTCCATAAAAAACATTAAAAACAAGAAACATTTTAATTTATGCTAAATCTTAAATCGGAAAATTCGAAAAGCTTTGCGAACTTTTCATTGAGCTTGAAACCAGTTTAAGGCTCATTGTAGTAAAACGCTATTACTATGATTATGTCCACGCAAAGTTGTATTATTTATTTATTCATAAGAGGTTAGTGACTTACAAGACACCTGCGTGACAGGTTGCACCGAAGTCGCACAGAATAAAACTTACATCAAAAGTTTTAAAGTCCACTCTCCAAGTTGAAAACTTATTAATTCAAGAAACTCACTTGTACCACCTCACTTATTATCACCACATATGCACTAAATGTAAGTGACGAATAAGTTATTCCGCGAGTCTAAAACTGAAACTTTACGCGATACTATCCAACTCATACACTCAAAAGCCAGAAGCAAACTGATCCGAAGTAAATAACGGACATTACACATTCACTGCCTGCTGGTGTTCATAAAAGTTGGAAGGTTTCTAGCGCCATCTGTAATATTTCGTTGAACTATATTATGCACGCCATCTTTCGTGTAATTCAAACTACAGTTGGCCGTTGTATATACGTAAGCTTGTTTCCTACTTTTTCTACAGATGGCGGTAGCAATTATTGCTCATACAATTATATTTCTCGTTTTTGTACTTATTAAAGGTTTATTAGAAAAAAAACGGTGATTGACGTGTAATAGTTTTATTGAAATAATCTCTTATACATAACTCATCGTATCATTAGCCATAATATATCCACAACACAAATTGTATTATCTATCTATCTATATCTATACAACTAATAAAACTGTAGAAGAGTTCAATTCTGTACATTGACTAAAAAGTAAAACAAATATCTGTAGGGGTCTTCATACAAGTAACACAAGTCAAAACAATAAATTCATTTTACAATTTTTGTCTGTTTGTTGCCCGGCTTCTATGTAAAATCTGCTGGACGGATTTTGATGAAACTTTTTTGTTATATAGCTATTAGTCCTCGGCAACATATAGGCTGTAATTTATTTTAAACATCGGAATTTTTAGGTGGTACAAAGTTTGCCGGGACATTTAGTACTTTTTAAATTTCCTTACTCATAACATACAGTTTCATGATTGTGTATAAGATACTTAAAACTAACTTCCAATAAATACAAATTTAAACTTCAAATATTATAAACCAATATATATTATTCAGAGACAGCATATATACCTTCTCTGAAGCTGATATACAAAATTCAGTTGTCTTAACTTATAGAAGTTAAAATAACAAAAACAATATAACAACAAAAGTTGGCATAGGTCAAATAATAGCTTGCTGTACCTACAATTCAATGATTCTTAATATAGGTAGAATAGAAATAATGAATGAACAACATTTAGTATTATTGTGAAAAAAGTGTGCACTAAGATTCATAAATATGACAATGTGATTAAATTAACATGTTGACCCAGAGGTAAGTTACAATACAACAAATTAACAATATTATATTGTCGAACAAAGGACAAACAGCCAGAGAGTGGAACTCCCTCCTTGCATCTCTTATTCAAAACAGGAAGCACTTTCTAGGCAAATGCGCTTTGTCTTAGACTGCACCCATTTAGCATCACATTAGATAGCAGTCAAAGACAAGCCTATTACACAAAAAAAGGAAAGGATGTTATATTAATTGCATTTATGCTAGCTATTCTCATCACTCTCTGCATCTGAATCACTTGGAGGCCACATCGATCTAGTGTCCTTTTCATTTTCTGCTGACTCCAGATATTTTGTCTGTGCTTCAATAACACTTTTACTATCTGTGCATGCTGCGTACAAATCTAAAGCCTCTGAATTTAGTTCTAAAAATGAATGGCCCCAAGAAAACTTTGACAAATAAAACTTGGCCTCTTTTTTATGGCCCGTGATGAACATTGCGGCCGCTAAAGCTTCAACACAGCTTAGTTGATAAGGTTTTCCATAGTTTATAGGATTGGCAGCAACTAAGAATGGTAACAGCCTAGGATGTAGTGACTTCATCCTGTGAAAGGGTGTTTCATCAATTTTAGCCCAAGAACAATCTATCACGGCAAGTCCATACTTGTCTATAATATCCTTATCATTAGGGCTGACACACTGGGTGCCGATGGGCGACAGTACGAGTCCTTGGAAACGTTGACCGAGTTTCAAATTGTTGATGAGGTTATGCCGCAATAGTTTTCTCCCTGAACACTTCTTGGGATCACAGTGATTCAAATCCCACATGTAAACTGCAAAAGTGGCCGCACTGAATTCGTCAGATGAATCTGAGCCACCTTCACTGTCATCAGATGATTGTACACTCAGTTCATTGAGTCGCTCAGCGTAGTCACGTTGAACATGGTGGTTTGAACGTTTACCGTGTACTTTGCCTTTACCTGGAGCCATGGTATTAAGTAGTTTACTTATTGTCGGTATCAAAGTTTTCAATCACACAATTATTGTGGTTTTACACAGAAAACTACACAAACACTGTTTATTTTTTTCTGTGAACCGAAGTACCAACCAAAGCCAATAAAACTGACACTTCCTGTCATAGTTTGCGACAGTGACATAATGATTTGATTCATTCTACACCGAATGAAAATATCGGTCAAAACGTATATTGCTGAATTCTATGAGACAAGCGTTGCGATTTTAGTCGTGTACTTGTGTACCGTGTAATTGTATAGTCGTGTACCGGGTGTACTTGAGACTTTGATATAATATGTACAACGTTGGTTACTAACTGTTTTGTATCGATTTTAAATATAAGCTTATTATAGTTTAAAAATTACATAATAAATAATAAATAATTTAGTAATTGTAAATATATTAAATAATAAAATTGTGTTTTAAATTTGTACGCCGTAAAAGGCAAAATATGGAGTGAACTAACAATTCTGTAACATGTCTAAATGTACCCATATTTGTGCAAATAAATGTCTTTGTCTATGTCTTCGTAATTGATCATCCAAGAACTTATTAATAAAGAATTCAGTTGTTATCAGACCGTAACGGTTAATGTTCAGTTTGTACGAGACAAAAGTATAATTTTGTTGACCGCATTGGCCTTGGGAGTTAGCAGAGTAGGCGAGGAAGGACATTTACACACTACTGGTTGAAGCAAAATAATCGTCTAGTGGATCATAAAAATTGTTATGGTGTTACCAGTATTATCAGGATAGATTAATACATTATGTATTTCTAATAACTCAATTATAAAATTCTAATAACTCGAGACTTCATTACAATCCTACCTTCAAAAGGCTATTCTTAGTACTGTTTAGATAATATGAACATTTAACCACACATTAAATATATAGCTACGTACATATATAGCTGGTATCGTAAAAAATCATTTCATGAAATAGTCAATAAATTCTTTTTGGGCAATTTAAAAAATAACTTCATGAAATAGTTGTCAAGCTTCATCACGTTTCAAATTAGTAATCGGAAACGTTTCAAACGTAATTGTACTTAAGTAACAAGTTAACGAAATAAATCAAAATTGATTTCACCCGCGGCAGAATGAGCAGCGCCTCAATGGCGGGTAAGTTTAAATTGGTACTAATGATTGTAATGTGTACATTAAGTATGTATAGATCAAACGAAATGAATACATACAGACATGATTAATATCTATAAGAACAGATGCCTAAAGATTAGTTCATGATTGCTTTGTAAAAAAAATATTAGCGTTCATTTTCATACAACGGTTTTCGAAAATTATAAATTCCCTTCTTGACAACTAGTTATTTGTATTAAAAAAAAATTATAAAGGCTAGCGATAAAAGTATCAAACATTTTATTTTGCAAATTAAGATTATTAAAAATAGTTTATTAACAGTGGATTTCCCATCCATGAGGATGCCGAGCTACAATTACCTTTTTATTATAATCATACGGTTAATATTTAACATAATGGAAATAATAATTTATGTGCCTGTAATAGAGATAAATTAGCTGACGGTTTTGATTAAATTTTAATATCTAAAACAACTGTAAGTTTACCCGACTGTAAGGAGAAGGTTATGTTTTTCGCGCGTATCTCGTTTGTTTGTTTATTTATTTATTAGTAATATTCTTTAATACCGGATTTTTTCCAAAT
The DNA here is from genome assembly GCA_018246895.1 of Aspitha aspitha aspitha. Taxonomy (NCBI): domain Eukaryota; kingdom Metazoa; phylum Arthropoda; class Insecta; order Lepidoptera; family Hesperiidae; genus Aspitha; species Aspitha aspitha. The sequence continues at coordinate 2,526 of DWGJ01002747.1, read as the reverse complement.
CCCTGGACTGATTTAAATGATAAAGGTGACAAAAAACACGTGTTTGTAGTCCAAGTGTTCTAAGATATTTGACGTCACACTTAATTATTTAAAATATTACGTAATAACCTTATTAGTCATTGAGCCAGATTAGTAGACGTAGTTTATTACTATTTCAGCAAGTGACTGATAATGTTTGGTAACTCCAGATAAGATAAAACAGACCACATCTTTATAGCCATTTTTAACATCACACAAATCAAACTAAAGTCCTGGCTGATTGACGTCAGGCCAAAGGCGTGTTTGAACTTTGAACTGAATTTAGTTTTAATTATATTAAAAATGTCATACCTAATTGCATTCTTGCTGTGAAACACAACCTACACTTACATTATTAGGCGGTGTACTAAAATATTTATCGCTTAAACGTCCAAATTATGATTTTATCGTTATTGCCTTATAATACGTCTGGCGAGTGGGTTACAAGGATTTTGGGGTTGGTTGAGGCCAAAATATTTGTTTTATTTCAATGCCACTACCTACTACACCCCTATAACCCTATAACTATACTCTCACGCCAGGTCCCTAAAGGGGTGGGTAGAAAACACCGAGTTCCTAGGTAGGTACTTACACACCTAAAAGCTTCTCTTTCTTCTTTGGGACTCTTGTTCGGCATTATATTTTGATTAAGCGATTCGGTCACGGCGAAGTTAAATCTTAAACTTATTCCAAATTCTTATACATCTTAATCACTAATAAATTTAAAGTCTCTAGCTATTTTTCGATGAAACCAAAGAGTTTTTAATGATACAATCAATCTCATAAGGAATGTTGCGACGAGATAATTATCAAGATCTTTTACCAATTCTGGTAAATTAGAAGTGTCTATTGTATTCCCTTTTCGCGGTTCTCGTGAGAATGTATCTGCCAAATAAGGAGAGCAGTTTTTATCCCCGTATCAGTCGCAGTGCGTCACGTCTTTTGATCTTGGATGAGTCACCGTTAGAGATTTCCACGCAGACTGTACCTAGATTCGTTTGGATATAGATGATAGATATTTAGTAGTTATTGTATTTTCATGCCAATTATATACAATTGTGACGATGTTCGTGTATTATCAAAGTGTTTTCCGATCGATTCACCGACACCGTGTGACATTGTGTGCCATCCGTATCCATTATAAAGCCTGAAGCGACACACGCTACGCGTTTTTGTTGTTTTCGAGTAAAGTACTCGCAGTTGTTTCTATAGTTAAATAGGTGAGTGATGCCTTTTGGTAATTATTAATATACATTTAGATATTTCCTTCATATCAGCTCATCACTGCTTACAGGCAACTTCCATTGTTTATTTTCGAAAAATAAATTCAAATTCAAATGTATTCTTTATTGTGAACAATAGGTAATTGGATGGTAACATTATTAACTAGAGCTCTATGCCCTATACTGTACCAGTGTACACTAATAAATTGTATGTAATTTCCTTTTTTGACAACATTTTGTAATTAAGTAATTATTAAAATCCTATTGGCAGCGTTCAGGGCAACTCAATAACAACTCACAAGCAGCAATGCCACTACTGTGAAATAATTATGCATAAAACATTCAGTCACAAAGAGTCGTGTAAAAATATGCCTTTTAATATTTATGACAATTGAGCATGTGCTTTTATATTGGTCTATATGTTACCGGCCAAATCCGATTTCAGAATACACTAGCTTTACCTAGGCAAAACTTTATCCTGAAATCGGGTTTGGCCGATAACACATACATATATACTCTATGCGTAGGTGCGTCGTTTCTTAGTGAGCGGTGATCTTGTGGTAACCAATTGAATGTTGCGGTAATCACATGTACCTACCTAGGTAGATACTTATTACAGGATTTGTTACATTAATGCATACCTATGTACTTAATACATAATATGTACATGTATGTTTGTAATATTTAAAACAGATTTTATTTATTCTCAACTTTCTATTAGCAATATCTGTTGCATAAATGTATACCATGTTATTAACTGGCGAATATTTGTACTGAAATGAAAAATGAATAAATAGAAAATTATGTAAGTAAAGATTTAATCTACGCAAAAGTTAACTTAAACTTATGTAGTGATGGAGCAACAACAAAATCAATTTTTGTAACAGTTTTTCACGATTACATTCATTGTAAAGTGATAATCTGATAATATACATACATACATATATATCGTCACGGCAGGTCCCTAACGGGGTAGGCAGAAAGTAGCGAGTGCCAAATATCTCTGTCCTTACAAACCTCCCGTGCTTCATCTGCATTCATTACTCTCTTCATGCATACACGCCGGTTTCGGAGGCTCTTGATTCCCCATCAGCCAGTGTCTGATAATATACGTAGGCACCTATTTATTTTGTTTTATCAACATGTATCACAAATCAAAACATTGAATGAAATGATTACTTAAGACAAAATGTAAAGACCATTTATTGCCTTCGATGAATAATATCTAATAATGGCCGTATCGTGAAACGGAGATGATAACGTAGGTACCATACGTGAGCCTATC
>DWGJ01002746.1:0-14931 GCA_018246895.1 Aspitha aspitha aspitha | reverse complement strand
CACAGCTGCGGTGAATGCGACAAGAGCTTCTTCTCCAACGAAATGCTCAAGCGGCACATGGTGAAGCACACCGGCGCGAAGGATTTCGTGTGCGCGACATGCAACAAGTCGTACGGCACGCGAAGCACCCTGCGCCACCATTTGCGTATACACGCGAACGACCGCCGTCACAAGTGTGCGGTGTGCGGTATGGCGTTCATATACAAGTGCAGTTGGAAGGGACATATGCGCTCGAAACACGGCGAAATTGTCTAAAACTTTGTGTGGACATGTTATATCAATAACAGTTTAGTTGTTGTCGAAACGAGAATTCAAAGAAAGATCTTTCTTATACGACTGATAGCTTTCGTAGAGTGTATGTATATACCTTATAATGAATAAAATAATTTAAAATTGTTTATAGTGGGCCACATCATCGCTTTCCATAAATTAAAAAAGAAGTATTGACTGCTGAGAGCACGCGCTTGAATTTGAATTTCCAATAAAGGGAAAAGTTGAAGTTTTACATTAATAATAACAATCTAAATTGAACCTTAAACACTTCTACATACGATTATAATTAAAATAACAAATAAAGTGACGTCTTCCTTACTGATTTTATTTCATTTAATAAAGTCTTTTTCTTAAGATATTTCATACGATTGAAAATAGCTAACTTATCTAATAGTATTTCTTGTTTTATTCATTGTAATAAAAACCAATTTCAATAAAAAAGGCTAATATGGCAGTTTTTTTCTTTAGTGTTTTATTATGCTTAGATACTGCATATATCCAAACACGTTTTGTAATCTATATACTATAGGTATTATCCACTCACTAATAGTCATTTAATTCCTGATTTGAAACAATACATGTTAGACATGTACGCCGTTTTGATGCAGAATAAAACAATTGTGCCCATCGCACAAATGTTTCTTCTGGGTGGGAATCGTGCCTACGATCTCTTTCTTTTCTTGTATGATTTTTAACCACTTGTCCATTAGATCAAATTGTTTGAATAAATACTTAAGCTTTAATACCAAATACCTTATGCTTGGAACAATGTTTTTATTTATGGTAATGCTCACAATTAGCGTAAATAAATTATCAGTAGATTTTTTGAGGACGCGCCTGTCTTGTTCAACTTGGAAGCGCTTTTGTTAGGAAGTAACAGATGAAATCTGTACTGTGCTTACGTTTGAAGTTTATTTATATATCCGTCATGAGTCACAAGGGACTATAATGTCCAAGTCGGTATGCATGTACTTAGTCTATGTACATGTACATACAATGTGTATATAAAAGTCAATACAAACGAGTAGCATTGGCAATGGTATCGCCGTTCGTTACCATGGAGACATACTGAAGTCTAGTCAAATATGCATACCTTCTTTAACTATCATTCAATTTAAATATCCATCCGCTGTTCTAACTTCCTTCCACTCACAAGTTTTCCCTGATTCATTAGTAATTATGGGACCAAAACTGTGTGCTCCCAATTCGAATGGCAAGTTTGCTAAAATCATAATTGTTTTTACATTTATAGGTAAACGAAAGCAAGAAAAAAAAGGGGACGTCCTAGAGAATTGTAATCTTAAAACTATCAAGACGGAGATAGATGTTGACGACGTTCTGATGGATTTAAACAGAAGTAACGAAGATCCGTATGACGATTCTGTAGAAGTGGCTGACATAAACGTATCTCAAGTCAAGAGGACGATTAGAAAGCCAGTGATCAAATTCATAAAGGAATTGGACAAGCATCGGAATAATATAAAAGAGGTATTGCTATGGTCGAACGCAACGTTGATACGCTCCCACACGGATCTCGGCTACTCGTGCTTCTTCTGCAAATCGCATTACCACGACCCGGCCGACCTGAAGACTCACAACCTGAACGAACACTTCAAGGATATAACAACGGCCAGGTTCAAAAAGGAGAGGGATCTCAAGACGTATTCGATGAAGCTCGACATGACCGGACTGCAGTGTAAAATGTGCCAACAACGCATCGACACCCTGGAGGATTTGTTCGATCATCTGATAAACGCGCACAACAGAAATATATTTACGGACGTGAAGAATCATATAATTCCGTTCAAGTTCGGCAGCGAGATCCTCCGCTGCGCGGTGTGCTCGATAGAGGTCAGCACGTTCAAGTGTCTCTTCGAGCACATGCACAAGCACCTCAGGAACTTCGTGTGCGACATATGCGACACCGGCTTCGTGAACCGCCGCGGTCTCAACTCGCACGTGGACCGCCACAACACCGGCGTGTACTCGTGCGAGTACTGCGAGAAGATCTTCGACACGATGCGCAAGAAGGTGGCGCACGAGAAGGGCGTCCACGTCCACTCGAACTTGAGGAACAAGTGCGGCTTCTGCAACGAGAAGTTCACCAACCTGAGGAAGAAGGAGCTGCACTTGGCGACCGTGCACGGGGCGAAGACGGTCGCGGTGAAGTGTCAGGCGTGCGACAAGACGCTGGCGAACCGCGACGCGCTGCGGACCCACATCAAGCGGCACCATCTGATGGAGAAGCAGCACGAGTGCCCCGAGTGCGACATGAAGTTCTTCGCGAACAGCTCGCTCGTGATGCACATGGTGAAGCATTCGAAGGTGCGCGCGTTCGAGTGCGACGTCTGCTTCAAGAGGTACGGCAGGAAGAAGACGCTGCGCGAGCACATGCGGATACACGCGAACGACCGCCGCTACAAGTGCGAGTTTTGCGGCGTGACGTTCGTGCAGAAGTGCAGTTTGACCGCGCACTTGCGCAACAAGCACCCGGACGAGCTGGATTAATGTCGCGGCGGCATTGTAACATTGACAATGTCCAATCGTCCAATCCAATCGATATGTCACGAACGTTGTTATTGAATTAAGGTGAATGTTGATTTGAGTGATGTTGTAGTTAAATGTGTTTTGTTATTTGACAATTGAAGGTCAATGAACGGTTTTGTGAATTGTATATGAATGTGAAATGGAACGATGTTGTCGTTAAATAATTTTGATTGCTGTGAAATGTAAATCAATAAATGGTTCGGTTAAAGTATTGGTTTCATTTATAACTTCTTCGCGCGAAATCTTATTATTTTTATTGCTCACATTACTCCGTCTGCCTGTCTTGGAAATTTTAAAATTGACGCAATTTAGTTGAAATTTAATATGAAATGACTTTGAATTATGGAGAATGACACTCGCTTCTTCGAATATTACTTTTGAATTACATTAAATGGAGAATAATTTACATAAGTAGTCAGAAGTAGTGGGTAACAGCCAGTTGTATCTACATACGTATATAGTCATATATACGAGTATAGCAATAGGAAGCATACAGTAAAATTTCCAGATAATTTTGTTATGTTGGACACTAAAACACATAGATAAATACATATGTTACATTGATTACCTATTACGGTTACAGTAATGGAAATAATATTACTAAAAACGGCACTTTATTGGTCAGAAGACAATTAAGATTATTCTGCACAGCATGAATTATGTCTAAAATAATTGATTATTCCATTACTTTCAATTTACTTATCACTTACACCTGGAATGATTAACGTTTGAAAGCTAAACTAATTTCAAATACACTTGTGAAAAAATATGGAATTTTCAACAAGAGTCTGTTTTAAATTGATCGTCATGTGCTTTTACGCTAACCCGTTTCCCACGTACAAGATCGGATTTATTTTCGAAAACACTTGTAACGCTATCATTTCATACCGTTCAGCATTAATTAATCCGGTACGCAGTTCTCGACTAAGTCCTCCACATCGATATTAAGTAAAGATAATGAATAACATGTCGTTTTCTTTGTAGGTGCGAGACGTACCGACATTACTGTTTACGGATCACCAGATGGTGAGAATAAAAAAGATTGTATAAATAAAATAAAAGCCGCAGCGCGATTAGACAATAAGCCCAAAAAGGGAATAGAATTGCAGAAGCACAGAGCGAATATGAGAGAGATATTGAGGTGCTCGAATGCGACGCCGATCAGATGCAGAGGCGGGATCGGGTACGCGTGCTGTTTCTGCAAGGACCAGTTCCCGGATCCGGCGGACTTAAAGAAGCACACGATCGAAACGCACGACGAGGCGGCCAAGAACGATTTCATGAATGGCAAAGACATGTACAAGTTTCACGTTAAACTCGACATAACCGCGCTCAAGTGCAGCGTGTGCAACGCGAGCATCGACACGCTGGAACAGCTGATCGAGCATCTCAATAGCGTCCACAAAAGGGACATGCACACGGATATCAAGAACCAAGTGATACCGTTCAAGTTCGATTCGGACAATTTGCGTTGCTTCATATGCAACAACGTGTACCACAAGTTCAAGATGCTGTTGGAGCACATGAACAGTCATTACAGGAACTACGTTTGCGGCGTCTGCGATGCGGGCTTCGTGAGCCGCGTGATACTCGCCCAGCACGCGCAGAGCCACAAGCTCGGCAAGTTCCACTGCGACTATTGTCAGAAGGTGTTCGATACGTTCAGGAAGAAACGCTCCCACGAGAAGTGCGTTCACACGCATTCGAAGACGCTGAACAAGTGCGGCTACTGCAACGAGAAGTTCAAGGACTACCGCAAGAAGGAGAAGCACTTGGCCAAAGTGCACGGGATAGAAGCGAAGTCGCTCAAGTGTCAGGCGTGCGACAAAACGTTCGTCAACCAGAAGGACTATACGGTGCATATAAAAAGGTTACACTTGATGGATAGGCGGTACAAATGCACGGAATGCGAGATGAGTTTTTTCTCTGTATCGGAATTGAAGAGTCACGTGGTGCGACACACGGGCGCGAGGAAGTTCGAATGCGAGATATGCCACAAGTCGTACGGAAGGAAGAAGACCCTCAACGAGCATATGCGGATACATGCGGATGACCGCAGATTTAAATGCGAGCACTGCGCAATGGCGTTTGTCCAGAAATGCAGTTGGCGGGGTCATATGCGCTCAAAACATGGAGAACAAGTGTAGTTCGATATTAGCAGCGATTAGGCAGTTTGTTTAAAGAATGTATTAGGGTATACAATAAATATTAAATGGGAATTATTACTGGTTTTATTGAACATCTTGGAGATTGGCGAATTTTAAAAGTTTTTAGCGAACGTTACCGTGATTGTAAAACTAAACCGCTTTGTAATGCCAAATATTTATTTACAGTTACGCTCAAAGTATAACAATGAGAGTATAACCCGATTCATAAACATTTAACAATCTGAAATAATAAAAACAAGTTTCAAAAACTAAAATTAGAAAATAACACGGATAAAGAAAAAGCGAACAATTTTACTAATACACTGCTACAAAAACTGGACAAACAATGCATAGCTGGCAATAATATACTATTTTCTTTATAGGTTTCCAACGTAAAAGTGTCTTCAAAAGAGAGCCAAAGCAATCAGAGAATATTAAGAAAAGCAAAAGGATCGTTGTCGAGAAGAAAAGCGATGATAATTTTAAAGCTGAAAATATGGAGAAACACAAAGTAAACGCCGAGCAAATACTGCGGTGGTCGAACGCGACGCCGATCCGAAGTCACGCCGGGCGCGGGTACGCGTGCTGTTTCTGCGAAGACCAGTATCCGGATCCCGCCGACTTGAAACGGCACACGATCGCATCACACGACGCAGTGAATCAAATAACCACGGTCATCGGCAAAGACAGCTACAAGCTATGCATCAAACTGGACATCACCGATTTGGAATGTAACATTTGCAAGGAAACCATCGACACCGTGGAACTGCTGATCGAACACTTGGAGAGATGTCACGACAAAAAGGTGTATCCAGACGTGAAGCACCAAATACTGCCGTTCAAATTCGACAACGAATTACTGCGCTGCTACATCTGTCAGAACGTTTTCAACAAATTCAAAGCGCTGCTGGAACATATGAGCGTGCATTACAGGAATTTCGTCTGCGACCAGTGCGACTCGGGATTCGTTAATAGGAAAAAGTTGTACTTCCACAAGGCCGGTCACAAAACGGGCGTGTTCAATTGCGATTATTGTTCAAAAGTTTTCAGCACTAACCTGAAGAAGAAATCGCACGAGTCCCAGGTCCACGTTCACTCGAATATGGTGCATAGGTGTCGGTATTGCAACGAAAAGTTTAGAGACACCAGACAGAAGGATATGCATATGGAGAGAGTGCACGACGTGACGACGTTCGCGAGGAAGTGTCAGGCGTGCGACAAGACGTTCGTCCACCAGAACGCGCTGACGATACACATGAAGCGCCACCATCTGATCGAGCGACCGCATAAATGCTCGCAGTGCGAAAAGGCTTTCTTCTCGTCGACGGAGCTCCGAGGGCACATGGTGAAGCACACGGGCCAGAGGGAGTTTCAGTGCGAGATCTGCTTGAAGTCGTACGGCAGGAAGTGGACGTTGAGAGAGCACATGAGGATACACGCGGACGACCGCCGCTTCAAGTGCGAGCACTGCGGCATGGCCTTCGTTCAGAAATGCAGCTGGAGGGGACACATGCGCTCGAAACACGGGGAACCGGAATGACGAAGGAATGCTCAGTCTAATTCTGATTCTATCCGCGACTGTACCGTGTACCGATATAGTTTGATGGTTGTCGATAGAATTCTCGGTGAATATACGATTTCAGATATCATTCTGAATGAGTTTCCGCTCTCGATGGTTTTGAATAAATCATGCTCAATATTACTTTATCTCAGTTATCAGAAGTAACAGAGCACATGTGTTTATATAAGTAGTATCTTAGCCTCATAATATTCCCGTACTTTTGGACGGTAAATGAAATAACGCTTTTCTACAGCAAACTTTATGAAATCACCTTAATCCCATTATCCCGAGTTACTTTCGAGAGCTTTGAAGAAGTTTATAAAATGAACCAAATGTTTTAATAGTATTATAGATTAGATTCTAAGCCTTAGAGTAACATTGTTTTAACATATGTTTTCATGTTTCATTATCATGAACAATAAAAGTTTTATCTTCTTTCGAATTTTATTGATGTAAGTACTACCGACACGGGCCTGCTTAGCATGGGTGCACTAGATACATATTTTGGTTGATTTTGTTCATCACCAATAGTTTTACCAACACACGCGATGTAAGGAATTTTAATCTTTTATTTACACTTCGGGTTATATTATTTTAGTTTTACTATTGTTTTCAAAATGAAATATAGCTTATGTCACTCAGCATTCTGCCGGTGAAAGAATTTTTAAAATCAGTAAATTTATCAGTAGTTTCTAAAAATTCTCAATAGGATTTAAAAACTCACTAACATTACATCTTCATATATTAGTATCGTTTTGCGAAAGACGTATAACTTTAACTAGACAACTTCTCGAAGTTCGCATATGAAGATATTAAAGATTTTTTAACGTAATAGAAAATTTTCTTTGTAGGTGTACTGCGTAAAGATGACAAAGAGAAAGAGGCGACGATAAAAAAAGGAACGATAAAAATAAAGAAAACAAGTGATACTAGGAACAAGGCGGGCGAAGAATTGGAGAAACACAGAACGAATATAAGAGAGATTCTTCTGTGCTCGAACGCATCGCCTATCCGTTGTCGCGGTGGTATCGGATACGCTTGCTGCTTCTGCAAGGACCAGTATCCGAACCCGGCGGATTTAAAACAACACACAGACACACACGACGACAGCACAAAACTAAGCCTAATGAAAGGCAAAGATATGTACGGATACATCGTCAAACTTGATATCACGGGCCTCCGTTGCAAGATGTGCAACGGAGACATTGACACGTTGGAACAATTGATGGAACACTTGAAGAGCGTTCACGCTAAGATTCTCCACACCGACATCAACAGTCACATCCTGCCGTTCAAGTTTGACACGGACACATTGCGCTGCTTCATTTGTCTGAACGTTTTCAACAGATTCAAAAGTCTGCTGGAACACATGAACGTGCACTACAGGAATTATATCTGCGACGTGTGCGACGCCGGCTTCGTCAATCGACACACACTGCTGTGTCATCGCGAGTGCCACAAGACCGGGTCGTTCGCTTGCGAGCGATGCCCTAAAGTATTCAACACGAGTCGTAAAAGGAATCTGCATGATAGGACCGTTCACGGCGGCCGCAAGCCGCCCTACAAGTGCGGATACTGCGGCGAGAGATTCAAGGAGAACTTCAATAAGACGGAGCATCTGGCTCGCGTGCACGGCGTGCGCGGTCCGAACGTCACGTGCCAGGCGTGCGATCGAACCTTCGGATCGCACCGCGCGTGGCTGCTGCACACGAAACGCGATCACCTCATGCAGAGGCAGCACAAATGCGGCCGCTGCGACATGGCGTTCTACTCGAAGAGGGAGTTGAACAGCCACGAGGTAAAACACACTGGCCTGAGGGAGTTTCGCTGCGAGGTGTGCTTCAAGACGTACGGGCGGTTGAAGACACTGAAAGAACATTCGAGAAGGTTGCACACAGACGAGCCAAATGATAAGTGTTCGCAGTGCGGCCTGTCGTTCACGCGGAGCTGTTTGAAAAGTCACATGATCACCAAACATGGTGGCTTGTTGTGATGGCAGCTTGAATGTATTCTTGTTAACGGTTTAGTTTTTATTATATATTTATATCACAACAGAATAGTTGTTGAATCGAATGTAACACATTAAAAAATAGTGAACATTATTGAAAAGTACTTTTATTTACTTTAAAGATACTTATCTATTTTAGAAACTTTACTTGAAGCTGCTTAAGATGCTTAAGAAGTCTAAGTATTGATATATTAATACATAATCATCGAAGAACAAAAAAATGCGTTGTGCGTCAAATCTTATAGTAATAAACGGGCTTATATAATACACGAACTATACACAAAAACAACTAAATAGAGACTTTTATATAAAATAACTAACGCTGACATTATAACTTATGTAATCAAAACAACTTCTCAACAAAACCGAATTCAAACCCTTAAAAAATTAGAACAGGATTCCGAAAATTTTTGAAACGTTTTCAACATTTTGAGCGAACAGTACCTACCCCGAAATAAAGACCGCTCTGATCGTACAGAATTCCATTGAAGGCATGCATTATATCACTTTTGATGTTCGTCGTGGAATGTCTATTCATCGAAAGTGATAAGTGTAAATTGTCATTCAAAATGAACAATGGCTCGATTCAAAGGGTATAAGCAAAGTGATATAATGTATACCAGCCTTAATATAATAATTGTTTCTCTTTATAGGTATGCGAAGGATTACTATCGAAAGGGGATTGACTTCGCCGCGCGAGAGTGTGCGCTTCGTGACGAAAAAGAAGCTGCTGACGAACGAAAAGAAAGAGAAGATAACGGATCTCAAGAAGAATCAGCAGAATTTGAAACAGATATTGATATATTCGAACGCGAATCCCATCCGGTGCAAAGACAGTCTCGGCTACGCGTGCTCCTTCTGTCCGGAGCAGTTCGTGGAGCCGTCGGAATTGAAAAAGCACTTCCTCGATGACCACGACAGCGAGCGGCTGATCAAGTACATGACGGCGCGACTGTTCGAGCACGTTGTCAAATTGGACATAACAGATTTGAACTGCACGTTATGCAGCGGCAGGTTTTCGAAGCTGGAGGAGCTGAGCGCGCACCTCAAACGCGACCATTCCAAAGTTCTGTTCACGGACATCAACAGTCAAATCATTCCGTTTAAGTTCGACACGCCGGAGCTGCGCTGCGCGGTCTGTGGTGCGGAGTACGCGAGTTTCAAGCTGCTACAGGAGCACATGAACAGCCACTTCGGCAACTACATATGCGACGTGTGCGGCGCTTGCTTCGTGAACGAACGCCTCTTGGTCAACCACGTGAAGAGGCACAGCACGGGCGAGTACAAGTGCGAGCGCTGCGAGAAGACGTTCACGAACAAGCAGAAACTTAGGGAGCATGAGCGGCGGACGCATTTGGGCTTCGGCAAGCGGAACAAATGTCAGCACTGCGATGAACGGTTCGTGGATTATTGGAAGAAAATCGATCACATGGTGAAGGAGCACGGCGTCCCACCGGTCGTCCTCAAGTGCCAAGCGTGCGAACGAAGCTTTCAGAATCAAAGAGCCCTCGCGAGGCACACGAGGAAGGATCATCTGCTCGAGAGGAAGAATCAGTGCACAGAGTGCGAAATGACATTCTTTAGTAAGAGCAGCCTGCAGCGACACATGGCGAAGCATTCGGGCCTAAGACAGTTTAGATGCGACGTTTGCCTTAAAGCATACGGAAGGAAAAACACACTTAGAGAGCACATGCGGATCCATGCGGATGATAGGAGATTCTCGTGCGCCCACTGCGGTATGGCGTTTGTGCAGAAGTGCAGTTGGCGTAGCCACATGCGATCTAAGCACGGGGAAATAGTGTGAATCAAAACGCTTTCATTCTTAATTATCAATAAATATTTAAATGCTGCTACATAAAATGTTTGTTTAATTTTGTGCATCCTTTGTGTTTGGAATAGAAGAAAAGGTCCTAATTTATTATTATGTAAATTAAATACTTTAGTGAACATTGCACGTTGGTCGTCTGATTATAATTTTTCTCTTTATAGGTAAAGGACAGCGACACATGGAACAAAATCAAATGAAATGGAAAATCACGGATAAAATAAAAGATAAACCCGATTCCAAATATGTTGTTAAACCTCTAAAGGAATCTAAGAAACATTTAGCGAATTTAAAACACATCCTCCAAAACTCAAACGCAACTCTATTTAGGGGCAAAGACGGTGACGATTACAAGTGCAATTTTTGCATGAAAAAATATAAACAGCCGAAAGATCTGAAATCGCACTTCTTGGACGAGCACAACGACTTTCAAATTATAAAGTTGCCCAAGATATTTCAATACGTGCACAAGATAGACATCACGGAGCTGAAATGCAAGATTTGCGGTCGCCCGTTCGACAGACTGGAGAATTTCACGGAGCACTTGCGCAGAGAGCACGAGATAAACATTCACACAGATATCAGGAATCAGCTGATACCGTTCAAATTCGATACCAGCCAACTGCGCTGCGCGATTTGCAGCACCGAATTCACCAACTACAAGATGCTGCTGGAACACATGCATGGACACTTCAGGAACTTCGTGTGCGACCTGTGCAGCGCCGGTTTCGTCACGAAGCAGCTGCTGGCGCGCCACAGACGCAGACACGCGGTCGACACGTTCAAGTGCGACCACTGCGAGAAGACGTTCAACTGCGACCAGAAGAGGCGAGACCATCAGCAGAGGATTCATTTGGGGATAAAAAAGAAGAACAAATGCCACTTCTGTCTGGAGAAATTCGCGGATTACTGGACCAAAGTGAATCATATGATAAAGGATCACGGCGTGCCGCCAGTCGTGTTGAAGTGCCAGGCGTGCGAGCGATCTTTCTCCAACAAGAGAGCGTTGACGCGACATGTCAAGGAGGACCACCTCATGGAAAGGAAGCACGCGTGCACCATTTGCGATATGCGGTTCTTCTTGAAAGGCAGGATGCGGGATCACATGGCGGTGCACACCGGTGACAAAAGATTCCAATGTCACGTTTGCACGAAGTGGTATATGACGAAGAAGTCGTTAGCGCAGCACCTGCGCTCGCACGCTGACGACCGTAGGTTTATATGCACGGAATGCTCGCAAGCGTTTGTTCATCAGAGCAGTTTGAACAGTCATATGAAGACCAAACATGGAGATTAAATAATTAAATAACTGGGGACATTTCCACACACGGCTGCCTGATCCCGAATTAGGCAATTTAATGCCTGTGTTACGGTGACCGGACAGCTGATACACATACATATATACATACGATATAGTACTTATATAGATATCTTTATTACGACCAGACACAGAACAAACAAATGTGTTCATCACACAAATGTTTGTCCTAGGTGGGAATCGAACCCATGACCTCCGGTTTTGTAGTCAGGGTCTCTAATCACTCGACCACGAGGCCAATCAAATTTGATTTATTTTAACGCTTAACTCCGTTATAAACTTAATCGCTTGCCTTAAATTTTGCTTAGCAAATTTCAATAGGAATTAATTTGAAGTTCTGCGTAGTTCAATGTACGGAACTACGATTTATTGCTTCAATTTTAATGGAGAGGAAAATCTGAATACGGAAAAGAATTAAGCGGCTCTTTAGGTCGGACCGGTATAAAAACCGCTAAAGCAATAATTGTTATATAAATATTATCGAACAAATTGTTTATAGTGCTTACTTATCTGCACTACCCATATCATCAATGTGGTTAATCGCTTAATAATACAGGGAGGGGATTTTACGTAGACGATCTTAAGTTAGAGTGCCGTGATGCTGTTAAAATAGTATGATAATATTTGTTCATTTAACCTTTCTGAAACGTGTTAAATTATCTTATCAACCGAATGTCCTGAATAGTATAATAATGTCATTGAATTCTGTATTTTGTAAAATAAAGATTGTACTAAAGTGTCCTTACACTTATTTTAGCAAATTGCGCACCTAATCGTTGTATGAAATAAATTGTATATAAGGTATCTCTTGGTAGCAATTAATGACAATTGTAATGATAAAATATAACATGTATTTCGTTATGTAATTTACTGCTCAATAATTACTGTTATAAAGTATAGTTGTCACAAATTTTTCTTCAATTATTTTTTATCTGTGCCTCTATCCGCCATATTTGATTACGAATGACGTCACTGTTTTACATAATTGAACGCTTTTATTGATCGAATCTATTTGATTCCACTCTTCATTTCTAGACGAAGTTTCTTGAGTTTGATTCATGAAACGTACATTATAAGTAAAATTCATTGAAATAACATGATTACTCGTGTTTCCATTGTTTTACTTCATTTGTTTATTAGTGTAGCGACGTTTAGACATAAAAGACATAGTATATATCACAAATGTAGATAAAACATTACTGAATTACGATGACGAATGACGCTTTACAGTCTGAGGCTATATTTAACTACTTTATATTTTATTACATATAATGTCATAATAAAATAATATAGTCCGCAATTCACCAAGACTAAAACTTTTATATCCATTAAATGATATTTGAATGCATATGCTGATAATATGGATTGTGTTGAATGAAAAAAATTGGCTTCGGAGAATATATTGAAAGAAATGTAATTTACGCTATACAGACGGTAGATAAAAGCGTCTGGAAAGATATGCCTAAAACGGTTATAATAGTCTTTACAAGTACACCCGGGTACAAAAGCTACATTTCACTTTCAAAACGTGCTTACGAAGGTATTAAATAAACACGTTTATATAAATATTTGAATAAATATGGTGATAATGATGAACACTTGTCTTTGTAGGTATCAGCAGTAAGAGAGAATATCTTCGCAAGAAGGTCAAAGATCTCAAAACGCTGAAAAACGAATCGGAGGGCGATAAAGGTTTAAAAGCGGAGGAACCGCCGCGAATGAGAGGCAAAGGGGCGGCGGCGGTGTTTGTGCCGCGCAAGGAAGTGGACAAACATCTGAGCAACATACGGGAGATACTCTTGCACTCGAACGCGACGCCGATAAGATGCCACGGCGGCAAAGGGTACGCCTGCAACTTTTGCAACGAACAATATATCAATCCGGCGGACCTTAAAACGCACACGGGCGACAAACACGACCACAACGAAAGGAGAGAGTTCATGAAGGGCAAAGAGATGTTCGGTTACTTCGTCAAACTGGATATAACCGGACTCGAGTGTCAACTGTGCGGCCAAAAGATCGACACCGTCGAGAGGCTGATGGAACACCTGTCGGAGGTGCATAAGAAATGCATGTTCTTGGACATAAAAAACCACATCCTCCCGTTCAAGTTTGACAGCGAATCCATCAGCTGTTACATATGTTGCAACGTTTTCAACTCCTTCAAAGCGCTACTCGAGCACGTGAACGTTCACTACAGGAATTTCGTATGCGACGTCTGCAACGCCGGCTTCGTGAACAAGAACATCCTGCTCCGGCACACTGACGCGCATAAGAAGGGGACGTTCGCGTGCGCGGAGTGCCCGCAAGTGTTCGACACGGCGCGCAAGAAGCGGTTCCACGTGCGCTCGAAGCACAAAGGCTGCCTGCCGCACAAGTGCGGGTACTGCCCGGAGCGGTTCAAGGAGATATGGGCGAAGAACAACCACATGGCGAGGGTGCACGACATTAAACGGCCCGGCGTGAAATGCAAGGCGTGCGACAAGCAATTCGCGACGAAACAGGGCTGGCGGCTGCACACGTCGCGAGTGCACCTCATGCTGAAGAACCACAAGTGCAACGACTGCGAGATGGAGTTCCATTCGCGGAAGGAGCTCGTGATACACGAAGTGAAGCACACCGGCACGAGGGAGTTCCGTTGCGACGTTTGCTACAAAACGTACGGACGGTACAAAACGATGAAGGAACACATGCGGAGAATTCATTCGTAGACTTAGCGGATGCGGATTCGAACGTCTATTGGCTACGGTCGGTGTTTTGAGCGCTTCGCAACGCCATCTGTTATCGGATAGCCTCACCTTTTTTATATGTTATGTTGAATTATGAATGAATATTAAAAATGATCTGTTTTTCTCGATGTTTCTTTGCGGTCAAGAATACCTCTAGCGGCCTTTAGTTAAATGCAGGAGAGGCGAATGAAGTTTATATTTATACCTAGATATACGATTAAATTAGTTTCTGTCTGCCCCTTTCGAGAATGGCATGGCTGTATACAGAGTCTGATTAACCCTTAGGCTAATTAGACTGCAGCCTAAGGCGCGAGGATCGGGGGGGCGCCCTTAAATCGTATCTTCGCAAGCACTATAAATTTAGTTTAATTACATACATCCTACATGTTTCAACTAAACCGAGAAAAAATACTAAAACTAAATGCGCTGTAAACGAACAAATAGTGTGACTACGAATCATGTTAACTTTTTTACAAACAAACACAAAAGTAAGTAATATACTACTGTTGCCGACCGTAACACA
>DWGJ01002745.1:0-14931 GCA_018246895.1 Aspitha aspitha aspitha | reverse complement strand
GCGATGTAAGCATTAACGCGGGAAAAACTTTATGACATATTGATTTCCACGCGGGCGAAGCCGCTGGCACAGCTAGTAATGTTATAAAGTGATTTTAAATACGGATAGACAAAAAAAATAAAAATACGTTGAAAATTACAAAAAATCATTATCAGAATAATACACACGTTGCTGAGGTGCATATTTATTTAGCTTAATGAGTTATTAACCAGAAAATATGTGGTAGGTATATAGTAGTGAATTTTTTAAACTAAGACATTGGCGTGTTGCGTAGTCGTTGGTTTTTATGCGTTTCATTAATTCACTTGCGTTAGACGAAAACTAAAAAAAGTATTGTTCAGTCACCTGTTTAATCACCGCAGGCAATCGTGAGTTCTGTTTTTAGTATCTACCTATGTTGTTCTTGGTGAACTATTTATGTCAAACGAATCCCCAAATACCAACTTGTACCTATTTTGATAAAAAGTTTTAAATATCATTTGCTGCTTGCTTGCTTTGCTGTGCCAATTTTTCGAGTGTTCAAGATGTGATTATTGACACCTATTAGTTACTAATTGGATTTACACTAACAGTCCCAATCCTATAGCCCTAGGAGAGATTAACTGAAAATATTCATAGAGACATCAGTTGTTACTACTGTCTGCTCGTGTCTTATTTTTGTCACATAAAAATCCAAATACCAAAAATAATACAGTATAAACGTGATGGTAAATATTATACATACATTAGATATGGATAAGGTGTTTAGCCCGCTAATCTAGCATCTGTTGTAGTAGAAATTTGAAAACATTTAAAATTGTATAGTAGCCATAAACTGTCACATTTAGTACCAACGTAGGTACCCACGTTATTGAATTAATAATTAGTTTATGACATTTATTAACACGCTAATTAATGATTAGTAAGTATTATGCACACGTTCAAGGGTAAAGTCTGCGTCTAGACATTATGTTCATGCGACTATTTCGTTTGTTTGTGCGTGTAGACTAAAGGTTGTCATCCATATACAATTTATCAGGATATTCCGTAACGTACCAGTTTAGAATAGGCTATTAAGACCATCTAAAGAAATATTAATATTTCATATGATTTGTTTCTTACACAAAAATATTTGTTCCAAGATTTTAGGATCAGCAACGCATTTGTGGGTACTGTTAAGTTTTGATGAATAATTAAGAGACTAGCTGTGCCCGCGGCTTCGCCCGCGTGAAATCAATATATCATAAAGTTTTTCCCGCGTTAATACCTACACCGCGGGAATCCTAAAATAATCCCCTATTTCAGCCCCTGGAACCACTTTTTGCGATAAGTTACAATCGCATTTATAATATTTATATATAATAATATTTATATATAATTTATATATAAAAAATTATAAATAATGTACTTATATATATTATCTACTACAAATTTTCGATACAGGTTTCGTCGTCATTTAACATTAATAAAATAGTAGGTCTCTTTATGCGCTAAAGGTTACGATCAAAATTTGTGGTTTAATGGTTTGAACCGAAATGTACGTAAATATGAGCATATCCCATATAACAATTTCCTCAAGTTGGTTTCCTTAGTGTAGTCTCATGTAGACGTTATATAAGCTAGGTATCGCTATTGTGAGCTAGCCGCACGTGTGTACGTGGTGTGCATGAGTGCGTGGCGACGGCGGCTGACGTTTTCGATTGCAGATAGTTGCTATGCCCGAAATATGAGCACGCGGATAAATTCCGAATTTTGGCGGTTACGTGTTGTGAGTGAGCGCCGCGAACTAACTCTTGCATAAACGAATTTGCCTCCAACTAATTAAGTTATTTAATGGCTACGCTAGGCTTATCGTGATTTTAATAAGCTCAAATAATTAATTTGCAAAAAGCGTTATTGTTTATATAAACGATATGAATAAGTTTTACTGGTCCTGAAATAACTGTTTGTAGTGGTAATTTTGAGGTGGTACACAATTTCTTCCTTATAGCCAGCAACGACAGTGTCGTATCTTCAGTGCCGATGATGACCATTCCTCATCAGGTGCTCCTAGAGTCAGTGATTTATTATTTAAATATTAAACTAATGGTCGTAAACAGAATAACAATGTATACATCAATGTAATAAATATAATATTATAAATATATCGTAGCGACCTCTACGTCATGCAGAGATCGAATAGAAAGTAATTGCCTATCGACCTACTGATCTATTTAACATAATTATAAATTCACTTTAAGAGCAACTTTTGCATTGCTAAGATACTATTGGATATCATGGAAAATATACGAAATACCACATAGATTAGGTACATTTCTACGTGAAATGTCTGAATATTATTCATAAATAGCCAATCTTTCTTGTCGAATCACATCACACACACTTGGACGGTGTATTGGTTTTAAAAAGTACATAAAATTAATAATTTTGAAATTTTTAACTTCACTACGCTACGGTAATGTTATACATATTTGCCGGACATATAACATCATTAGTAGCCCAATTGTTGTGGTTTGTTCTTTCCTGTCTCACGGTTTAATACAATAATACCTTGAAATCATTAATAGACATAATATGCGAGTAATTATTGAAATGATATGTATATGATATGTTTCACAGTAACTTATCCTTTTATCTTTTAGGTGTAGATCATTTACCTCATTCCGGGATGAGGATATTTACGTGCAGTCTGAATTTCACACGCTTTAAACAACACGAGAGAAAACTTTAAGGTGTATTGGTTTTCTCGCAATGTTTTTCTTTATTGTTAAAGCAAGTATCATGAACTTCAAAACATAACGCTTTATAGGTAGTGAACTATGAATATGTCAGGACTGGAACACCAGACACTCCGAACGGGTAACTCGAATGTATTCTGTGGAATGTAGAACACATGCAATTTATAAAAAATACGCTGTCTTTCAGAACCAAGACAAGGAGACAATACACCCGACCACTCAAATTGACCGGAAACAGTTTTCCGTGGAACAATTGCACTCTGACGCTCGTAGGCTGATGACGCTACGATACTCACTTCCTAAACGAAGGGTTATTAAATTACGTAAAATACGTAAAACTTCAATAATACTCGTAAGTGATGTAGTAAAGAACCAAATGACAATACTTTATTATAGTCACATCTAGTATATTAAGTGCGTAAAAGGATTTTATAAGAGTTCAATATTAAGCATCAGTATTTATTTATACATATACGAAACGTTTTGGATAAATGCTTAAAAACAGGTACTGACAGTGAAATTTAAAAAAGACAAAATGACGCCATGAAGTTTTAAAATATCTCAAACATATTACAATATTCGCAGTAACGAGGTACATTAGATTTAAATAAAAAACATTCAAATAACGAGTTTAACAGAGAGCTACTATTGTTCCTAGTTTAGTTTAGTTATTACCTATATGTTTATAATGAAGTAACATGTTCTTCAAAAGTTTGCGAATTTTCGATGCATTTATCGCGGGTTATACGCGCACGTTACATATTTTCAATTCGCTCCGACACTATCTGGTACGCTATTTATTACATCTGATAACCTTGAGCGCGCGCGGGACAACTGATTATCAACATTCATTCCTATCAAATTTTGAATATCGTCAGACTTAAGATTAACTTTTTAAATAAAAGATTAATTTTTATAGCTTCGACTTTCTCTCTTATGGTTAAAATGCAACTGTCGTGTTGCCTTATGATTTAAAACTGTATTTACTGTATAAAAATTGATATAAAACCCCTATTTTATATTATAATCTATATAATAAGGAATTTCTAATTCTTTCTTATAAATACATATAAACACTATATGTATTTTCTTGATTCTGTTGTTTAAAATCACCCCAAACTTTAAAGAGAAATTAATATCGATACATTAAAACATATTATTTAAGTTCTGTCTAGGTATTGTTTAATCAAAACACCTCAACGATATCTCTGGCATTCGTCGACCAGTTGATAGGACGTGAGGTAGGTCAGAACAGAATAAGTACTGCAAAAATAGCCGTTATCTATTACATATATAACGTAATAATAAACATTATGTTGTGTTTGGAGTGTTCATGATTCAGTTATACCTGACTACTTCTTACTGATGATACTCAAAGTACTTAATAACACGAAATGTAATTTATTCACAATATCGGCCTGAAAATACGAGTGGAACAATCAGTATATTTTTGATTTTATAAATAACTTAATGTCACGTCTAAAAATCAGTAATTTCAATAACAGTACTAGTAAAAAAAACTTAGTAGTAATTTTATCTGCAGATATTTATAATATGACAGGATTGACGCCGAAACATAGCAATAATACAAATAATATAAGATACATTCTCACCGCAGCCTCGCCATCCCATTTTCATTAGTACTTGCTTTTGATATTACCGTTAATAGATTGCTATCGGAACCCACAATCGCACATCATCACATTAAATGCACGTTAAATCGAACGGAAGGGCGGATGACGTACTGAAATATATCGAGAATCAAAAGTGTTTTTCAGTTACCGCAGTAATAATGTTAGTTACAATTATTCAATTTATATAATAATGACAGTAATTAGGACAATTTCACACAGAAGTATCATATTCACAATTAACCAATGAAATGCCTGTGTTATGATTACTTTACAGCTAATAAACATACATAATAATTACGTACATACCTATTATTTGATATTTTTTAATTACATCCAGACACAAAACAAACATTTTTTTAACTCACATTGTTTGTTGTCGCTGGGATTCGAGCTTACAAACTCCTTTAGCACTTTGTGTCTTTAACCACGAGACCAAGCGACCAATCAAAACATTAAAACTATTAAACATTTGTCAATAATTTTGACAAATGGAGAACGTTAACTGTAATAAAAACTATAATAATTAAATGTATTTGTAAAAGTTTTCATCTTGCATGTACTAACATTCATTTGTTTTTTAAATCTTCGATTGCTTAGCCGTTTTGCAGTTTTATATTAACATGTCTATTCAATTGTTTATTTCATGCTTGTGACATCATTTAACATCTTTATATTATTACTAACTTCTCTGAACGATTACAACCTGTGTTCGTGCTGTTTCTGAGTGTAATAAAAATATCCGTATAAGTACTATATGTATAAGTAGTACAATAATCTACATGTAACACAAGCACTTCATTGTTTAATTCTGAATTTGACAGTCGTGTACAAAATTATCCCAATTTTATTATTGTTATTGGAAAAATTTTCGGCAAGGAATTTTTATACTAAAACGTATTAAATTATTAGATACTATTTCGTTAAATTGAAAGTTATTTTATATAGGAAATTTCAGAATGTCCCGAAGTCTTAAAAAGCATTTTCTAGTATATACCATAGCATTTCTTTTAGCATATACTAATGTAATCATTTTGTAAATTGGTCGTTCTGCTTTGTAACAAGCTACACCAAGTCCAAATCTCTAATAATTGGGACTTAGTTATACATTAGATTGTTTACTTGATTCATATTTCTCCTCAAACTGAGGTCGGCGGTTAGCGGGGACAGGCACATCTATATACGGGCATAAAAAAGATTTATTAAATATTTTTTCATTTAGTAATATACCTTAGGTACGACCTAAAAATATAAACGCGTTCGCGACGTCGCCTTTATGATTTACCTCTTTTCTACTACTCGTATGATGCCGGTCGATTACGATCCTTGATTTGTTTCTGAATTTCAGCACTTAAATTTAAAGATGTTGCTCATACAACATAACTTCTTAGTTGGAAAAATATTGCCACAAACAGTTAAAGTTTTCATTTACATTGCAAATAAGTAGGTATGTAGGTATATGTAAATAAACAGGCATAATTTTCAATTGTGATTTATATTATAAACGCAGTTTAAGGGGTACCACTACACACACACAATCAAGCACAGATTTAGGGTGAATAGGAATAACACCTTCATAGATATAGCCCGTTAGGCTGATCTCAGGAAGTGCATTTCGTAGTTCGATGGATAATTTTGTGCAAATATGTATCATCATTGTACACAAAAAAAAGGATTTCATTGAAAACTTTCAGTTCAATATCTGCTATATAGACACTGATTAAAAAGCTGTTTTTGTTTCATACAAGTAGAAAATTAAAAGGAAATGTAACAATATTTTTAAGACGTAAAACTACACATAAATATAATTTTTCTAACAATTATTATGATGATAATCGCTATACAAACCTGTTCCGTTATTCGTATTGAAAAAAATATGAGCTCACAATTTGGCTGCTACAATAGATCGTCTAGACTAAAAAAAAATTCATTGCCATTCGTATATGTATAATGAAAGCAAATTATATTTTGTTATTTCGCACGTTTATAATTTCTTACCGCTAATAAAATTATTTAACTACGGGAAGCACTAGACTAAGTCATCGTTAATATTATAAAATGTAATTTAAATACATATTACTTGTGCATATTATACTTCCCTCATATGTTTGAAATTATGTTATGCTTATATTTAAATCCGTAATAGATGACGTACTTATTAACTACCTGAAAACTACCTACTTTTAAATATTACTCCCAGAGATTTTAAATAATACTTTTTGCAAGATTGTAGGTTTGTGACATTTATTAAAAACATGCATAATAACTATTCATGTTAATAAGAAGAAACGTCAATTAATTTTAAATTTTACTATCGTTACATTTCTATAAACAGTCGAAGTTATGTATAAAAGAAGCTTAACTTTATATGTTATAAACAGCACAATATAATAAAAGGATTAAAATAGATAAAGTTTGAACTTATACATTTATTACAAATGTCTAAAATTGAAAAATTTTCATCCGTTATAAAAAAAAACCTAACTAAGTTTAATATCTGTATTTTGAAAACGTAATATTTGTAAATGTTGTGTTAGAATCCAACCTAGAGTTAGTAGCAAATGAGTACAAGAACCACGAAAAATCACCGCAATGGCTGTTTCAAAGCAATAAATCGAGCAAGAATAAAATGTATGTTAGTTAGTTTTATCGTACCAAATATGACTAGGTAATCTTTACACATCCGTCTAACCTCAAATGGGACCGAAGTTCTAACCTATTGAAGCCTACATGTTCCAGGACGTTTGTTGAAAACATTTATTGTTTATATTAAAACAGTAGTTAGGTACTGTATGCTCTTAAAACTGTATCTGACTATTAAGTTTCTACGCATTATTAAACTGAATTCTTATAAATAATGTTTCCATAAACTCACAAATATTTCTAAGTTTTCAGTGGCATAAAATAAATTGGCGGTCTTATTAATAATTATTAACCTGTATGGTTGTTTTTATAATATCTTACTAACCCACTTGAGATTTTGAATTAACATTACCCTTATCTAGTATCCAAAAACGGAAAAAGGACATTTATTGTTAACGTTTAAGTATTTTTTATTAGTGAGCAGCAGTAAAAGAAACTTTATTACTGATAACTGATAGTACTCCATTATGTGTTATTTCATGTTTTTAGCATAAGTTATTAATAATGATAATGGAGGTAGCAAAAAATATTTTATTAATAGTTATTAAAATAGATGTTCTGTTTATTTTTGTCAAATATTTATTATCGCTGCACTTTGAAATACATATAATCTGATGAATGTTTTTAATTACATTCAATGTAACTAAATAACTGTCCTGTAATATGCATATTAACATTTATGTTTCTTATTTGTGATCCAACTTCCAAAAAGAAATATAAATAACCAAAAATCAAAATACCATTATATTAAAAAATAGTACAACATACATATAAAGCTCATGCACTACCAATAAAAAGTTAATCAATTATTAAATCAAAATTCACAATATCATGTAAAGAAAGTCATGTAAAACAGTCACGACATTCAACAATTACTATGTGATATTTGTCTTGTATTATTAACAAAAACCAAAGTGTTATAGTAAATATTAAATTGTTAATAATTCTAGATGGGTGCGTATAAAATACAAATACAAGTTAACATAATATAAAACGTAAAGAACGCGAGCAGCACAACAAAACCTGTAAGTAACAATGCTATTCTAACGCGTGACATATTCAGCAGGAAAAGATTGTTAAGGTGTTACATCTACACTACATGTAGGTATGCACATATATAGAACTAGATTGCGCTTGAGAAAATCACATAAGTTTCAACACCACGTAAATTAAGTCTATTCAGGATACATGAAAAACTTTTTTCCACATCTACTTAAAAGCTTATGCGTTTCTCACACCGAATGAGCTTTGTCCCTCACCCTTATTAAACATGACCAATGTTTAACTTCCGTAACTACGCTAGTATCAGAATTAGTTACTTTTTATTTTGTAATTATTCTAACACTTACTCGTATTATAACGAGTACCATTAAACATATGCATGTATACATTTGCTGTATTTTCATATATGTACATACGAATGCTTCATAGCTATAGGCAAACATTCCTTCCGGATGTAATCTTTGAAGCGGGCTTTTCCCAAGTCATGAGTGAATTTGAATTCGTGACATTCAACGACTTTTTGGTAATTAAACCATTACTGAACAATATATATACGAGTATGATGTGGTAGTAATCATTATGCTTACGATCGTTGAAAAATAGTATTGTAGCATTCGTTTAAGAAAATGAGAAATAACAATTGTTCTTGTCCGTGATGCGCCATTCAAAAATTGGTATCCAGAATTTCAAAATATGTACAAATGTGCTAAACTTTGTTAATCACAAATTTGCATGACTTTCATGAGTCACTGGATTTACTCGTGTTTGTGGAACCTACCTATATGATTACGGTGGCGTGTGGGGTGCGCGTACGGCTGAAGTACAAGGGTGCGCTGGGGCGCTCAGGATCGGTGGCAGGCGGCGCACAAACACTCACATTCAAATATTTGTCTAACCTTGATGCGAATCGGCGCACTCCGGGTTCCATCCGACGACGGTCGTCTCTACAGACGGGTCGAAGGGCTCGCTTCAGGTGTAACAGTGAAAGCGACACTGGTCAAGAGGATGCGAAATGTTTTGCGGCGCGGGCGTCGGGCCGGACGGCAGGCGCATCGGCGCGCCGCCACCGGCGGTGTGGTCGCGGGGCTGCGGCGCGGCGGCCGCGCTACATGTCACGGTGCGGCGAGCGCGCTCTTCGCGCCGTGGTCACCGACTCACAGTGGCGTCGCCGTCCTACTGTCTGCCCGACGGCCGGGACGGCGGCGCGCGTTGCACCGCCCCGCTGCACTCCGCCTGCCCCCCCTGCCGCTATGCCCCCTCGCTCGGCCCCCTCCTCATGCCGCGCTCCACCCGCCCCGCCCCGAAGAATTTTCCGCATCGGGCGGGAAAAATCGATTGTGCAGCGAGCCCCGAATAATTTCGGCAAGACGCACGGCGCCCTTGCGTCCTCTCCGACGGCGATGGCGACGCGGCGGTCAAGCGCAGCGCACCGCTCACCGCTCGCCGCTCGCCGCTCCTCACTCGCTAGCCGCCTTACAAATAACCAACATAAGATACTGAATATTTGGCGCCTACGCTGTTCCGCTCAGTGTAAAGAATTAAATTAAAGTATAATACTCATAAATATGTATATACTTACTTGTTTATTAAAGAACTTCTATAATAAGGCTACACCTTATGTACCTCGTGTATATTTCATATTTATTATTATTAATTATAAAGAATATTCGCTAACATCGATGGATCTACGAATGAGACATTTTAATTGTCTTTGAAAATATAAAAAATAACATTAAGTAAATTTTATAAACACTTATTATAACTACATATAGGTATGTGTAGTATGTAGGTATACTATACATATACATATATAGTGAGGTACTACAAAAGAAAGCCAGCAATAACAAATTTTTCGTAGACAGTAAGGTTGTTGGCTGTACAATATTTGTAAATCTGTAGTTTCAAATGCTTAAGAACCATATTATGTATGTATAGTACATATTATGAAAGACATTTCCAACATTTAAATTGCTCTTGCCTGAATATTTATTTCTATAATACATAAAACTCGCTAACGAAATGTGCACTCGATGGTTGTTTTAGTACATCCGTTGTCTTAGTTTACATTAAGATTTCTTACTACATATTTTCTAAAAGTGAAAGTCACTCAATATAGCTCCATACTATTAAGTACATATTAATCTTACAAACTGTAAAAGTCTAAATTAATTTAAAGAAAAAAAACTAAAAACTTTCTACGTTGAGAAACAACACTTTTTAGTTATGTGCTACATGCAATCGTATTTTCTACAGTATGAAATATGACATTTTGCTCTAAATCGATTCACATTATTAGTGCAAGCAAATTGTCAATTCTCAGAATATTACATCAATGTCTAACAGTTGGTCGGTGTTGTGTTTCCTATTTATAGGTAAATGCACTCGTTCAAACTTAAACGCTGTTATTTGACTATAACAAATATTTGCTTAGTTTATTCGTGTTTGAAGAAGAAGAAATAAAAAAAAAATATTAATCAATTTGAAAAAGTGATTTTATATTCACCAGTCATTTTGTAACAGGTTGCAATTAGTTTTAAGTTTTGCTGATGTAAGATTGTTTCAATATAGAAAAAAACTAACTTTTGACATAGATGTTGCTTAACGTGTTATTAACCGATTTTAAGGTTTATCGAATGTTGGATCTTGAAACTGACCTAACCTGGATCATCTTGGTAAACTTACGAGTATGTATTTTCATCGCGCTGTTCATTTCCAAAGTATTACTATTTTTTACGAAAATGAAGTGTAACTCGTAATAATTGGGTGTAAGATTAATATTAAAATAAATAATTTTTTTATTTGAAATTATCATTATATATGTACATATAATATTGGTAACATAATAATAAAATAATAATATTTCGCGCCAAATCAAACACGATCATGCTGGAGAAGTTACATACATGTTTATGTATATACATATATTGTCTAAATACATGCTTACATAGGTAATTATCTATCCAGGCACAAAACAAACACTCGTACTGTTAACTCAAATATTTGTCCTGAGAGGGATCGAACTCATCTAGCACCGACCTACCATCGGACGTCAAGACAAACCTAGCATCGATAAATGGTTAAGATTCTTATTATAATTTGGAACTATTCAAAACAAGATTGAATAGGAATCGTCTAGGCCAACATATTACGTCTTATATTCACCTCACCATCAGGTCAGCTCGTAGTTAAACTAACAATAGAAATCACAAAGAATAAAATTCTTATATATATATATATTTTAGAATCTGTAACCTCTGTTAGGATAAAAATATTGGTTTAAGACATTTTATTAAAAATGCTCTTATAATTCCCAAATAGGATATGCTTAAAGAATAAAGAAGTTCTGATTTGATAAATACTTAAATTTAACTTTGTAAAATCAAATATGTGTCTGATATCCGGTATAAAAAATAAGCCTAAATATGTATTTCTTTCAAGATTTCTGTAAGTTCATAATATCTAATGGAGGTGAGAGAGGGAATGGAAAGTATAGGAAATAGCTTGAAAGAAGATGTAATTTTCCTAAAATTGGCATTTATTCAAGTTCTTTCTTTTGGTATACAATAATAATTTAAGAAGGTGCATTAATAGCATTATAGTTGCCGTAACAAATATAAAAGCTTTACAATTTATAATCGGCACGTTTATGATGCGTCTATTAACACGTTTCCACCATTATTAACGCTGTTTTCTGATCCTTCCATGAGTATATTATCTTGCAAATTATATCACACAAAGGACCCATTTTTTAAATATGTCCGTAAGTATGACAAACCTTCTGGGCGACTAGAACCTACGTTCGGTTACCCCGACTATATTATCATTGCTAAACAACTATTAATCTTTAAGGATCTTTAATCTTTAATAAAAGTACAAGGTGATACAATATTTCTATTGCATTTATAAATTATTTTCTACAATTAATGGGATTGGGAACTTCATGTATTTTCTTCTAACATATTATTCTGAAAATTAAAGTATAGCTAATTCGCGGGAATACACTGTTTATATAACGCTATGGTTGCTAACATAGATTCAGTGCAAGTTTTTTTGCAGTATCGGGGATATGCCCGAAAAACGTGCCAAGTGTTCAATCGGTGGGTGGCGCAGCGACGGCGTGCACACCTTCCGAATCCTACCTCGGCGCACTCCGCACAGTCAGCGGGTTCGCTTCCAAGAACTGCCGAGACGTGAGACTTGCTGCACACGCCGGCTCTGTAAACCTTTAACATAGCTTATGCAATTTATTCGGACTATCAAATATGCTTGCTTCTTCTATTAATTTTAGCGCTACTAAGAAAACTATTCTACGCTAAATAAATGATTAAGTTGCAATATCGTTACTGCAACGCCCGTTCACGAACGGATTCTTCATTTTATTCTAGACTATTAATTTCCTTTCGACAATGAAATAGCCATTAATATATTTACAATTAATTTAAATGAACATTTCCTTTTTAAGGGAATGTGAAAAAGTATTGCTAATGTTATCTTCTGAATGTAGGAACGCTTGAACAACTCGGTTATCTGATATGTTGCAAAGATAAAAGTTAAAATATGGTTGTTAAGCAATTACTTTTGAATTTTTCAAAATATTTTACTATAACACAACGAAAAGCGAATAATTCAACTAACTACTTTCATTGAAAATGAAATATTTAGATTATCTATGACATTAACATCGTACCTTAATTTCTTAACAAAATGAATGTCCTTTGCTTAAAAAGTTATAAGGGCTCTGAGTTTTATTCTTGCTGCCTAATACGCGATCATTCTGTTGCAGACTGATTGATATAGAGAGTAGAATTACTAGCTGATATGATTATCGGTAAAACATAAATATTCCCAAAAGAGCCCGAAACTATTAAGACTGGTAAATTTCGTGTATACTAGTAAATTTCAATTAATCTTAAATGCTTATGCCCCCAACAAACGCATCGGAACTATGAGTGGTTCATAAAGGTACCTACATATTTATCCGCCAAGATTGACTATCATATTTGTTTGATATCAGATCGTTTTTGCTGCCTAAATACATTGACCGATAGCAGTATTTTGATATTGTATAACATTGTAAAGATCAGTATGCGACGCATAATATTGGTGTACATTTTAATATGTATGTAATATGTTTTTACTTCCTTCTTCACCAAACTACAGCAAAGGAGTTATAGAAATACTTTCAAACCGCCGAATTAACTACGCTATAGATACATTAGTACTATGTAGGCGTGTGTAGCCATAATTTTTAAAACTCGTTTCCTTCGGACTTCGTTGGAAACACTAGCTAGGTATTAATGTTAATCTATTAATAAAAAGTCGTAAGACAGGCGTCTAGGCCAAATTAGTAAGAGGCGAACTAGATAGCACTTAAATTTTGGTTTTCATATATTTTTATTCGTATAGTATAGATATATACCAGACACAATAAATTTAAAGTGCATTTAGCAAAAGTGGTACAAATATATTTAAAATTCCTTTCAAAATGTATTGGAATTGAATTTTTTTGCGATTCGATCGATGGTTTTTGTAATTAAATGTATGTAATACGTCACTGAAACAGATACAAGACATGATTTTTTTAAAGAATCTTTAATTAAAAAAATTCAAATGTTCGCAACTTTTTGTAAAAATGTGCGAGAATAATTTCGATCTTCAGTTGCAATAACGAGTTCGTATGGATGTTATTAATTTGCTTTAAGTAGGTAATTTATTTCAATGATTTCTATGAAGCAAATTCAGATGAGGTAGACAATTCAGAATGTTGGCACAGAATTTATAAATAGTTACCTACTTTAAAAATAGATGCAAATATGTAGCACCAGTGGTACGTCGAATCAACCAAATGTTACTATTTACTACAATAACGCCTGCGTTGTAATTTTAACTTCAAACTTCTAATGCATCACATACACATTAAAATCCGGTTGTGTTTGAAATTCTTACCCTGTTGTTTTTCGGCACGTAATACTTTGCGCAACGATGAGCTCCTATCCAAATATTATTGCTATACGTTATATGGACTTGTTAATAATTATATTTGTGTATGTATAATAATTTTGCATTCTATTGAACTGCTTCAAAAGACATAAAAAAACTTAGTAATCGCAATACATGGAGCTCGATAGGCGGAGGTAGAGTCGCGGAATTCAGAAATAGACGCCACAGTTCAAACGCTGCATCGCCCGACAACGTTACGGAATCATTTTTTGTGGACTGTCTACTTCTTAGCGTGTTAGGCACTGTTTTTTCTGCAGCCAGTCGCTTCGTGACCTCGGCTGACATTAAAAATGGTTATGCCTCGTGCATTTATACAACTTTTTTGCTGAAACTAGTTAGGTATCTTAGATACCTCCAAAACAGGGATATCAATAAACTTGTTGTAGCACTCTAGTTCAGTTTCAAATGTCCCTAACATGATTGCCGTTTTGAACCATATTATTTTTAATTATTGGACTATTCTCTTAGCTATGTATATTAAGCTAGAAACCGGTTCTTACTTTCGTAAACATCTAAAAAGAAAGCGTTGCTGTGTTGGGTTAGGTTTCTTTTCTTAAGCATTTATATTTAACAATACTGCTAAATGTTGTAGTTGTTGGGTAACAAACCGTTAAAACAGAGAAACAATGCAGGTCAAGGTATATTAGACAAAGACAAAAGCAATGAAAAAACATTTATTTGTACAAATATTTATAATTCAATTTTTTTAAGAATTATTACATCAATAGATATTCTAGATATCTAAATTAGTATTTCTAATTAGATAGAGTAAAATTATAATTAATATTTTAGATTAAAATTATTATGTGGTAAAATAATTTCTCACTTATTACCAACTAGCTGTGCCCACGGCTTCGCCCGCGTTGAAATCAATATTTTCCCGTTTTTGCAACATTTGTCATTGCTGCTCCACTCCTATTAGTCATAGCGTGATGTTA
>DWGJ01002744.1:0-14932 GCA_018246895.1 Aspitha aspitha aspitha | reverse complement strand
ACAAGATGATAGAGAAACATACAAAAGGCGGTCTTATCGCTAAGAAGCGATCTCTCCCAGACAACCTTTGGGTAATAGTAGCAGAAACAAATGTACATTGGTAAACATTGCATCAGCTTTCAAATATTCTTTTCATATTTTGCGCCGGGGTTTTTTCTTACTTGGTGAGAGCTACAGCGGCGCCGCGGCACGGCAGCAGCACCGCGTCGGGGGCGGCGCGCCGTCGCAGCATCACCGGCGCCTCCCAGTCGCGGGCGCCGCTCGACGCCAGGCGCAGCGCTTCGCCCCCCACCGCGTCTATTAACGGTCGGGGTCCTTCCTCTGCACGCCATCCCACGACACGGTTCCACGCTTTGTTTGTTAGCTGGCAGGAGCGACAGTATTATTTATACATTAATCAAAGATATACATTAGAACCAATGTGTACAACCAAGAGCAAGAATATTAGCGACCAGATGACAATGGCACTCGAAACCACTTCACGGCATACCAGTCTTATACCAGGGACTTATGTACGGAAAGAGTACACAAAATACAACCAGGTCATGAGAAGTGGCTATTCCAACACATAAATATTCTAAACAATACTTATTAGTGTATAATAGATGTGTATTTCTCCTGATGCCTAGTTCATAACCGCTCAACCACTTCGTTAGAAATCGGATATTTTCAAATATACGTCCATCGGTAACGAAGAAAATGATATGAACAGTATTAACTGAATATATTGCTTGCCATCCAAGTATGTTTTAACACCCACGTAACCATGGACGAATGTGATAACTTCATCTACACGCTAATTTTGATGTCTTGGAATAAACATTGTCAACTAACGAGGATCCGTTGTTGGTCATCAGAAACGGCTACAAGGTCGCGGCAGCGGTCGGTGGCAGCAGCTAGGGCAGCAACAGCTGCCACCTGGGCTCTAGCATTTGCTGCTGCCGCACGCGCCTGTAATATCTCCGCACACCAAGCCACCGCACCCAGAGTTTCGACCATGACCTGAAATTAAACCAATATTAAAATTGTCTTATACAAATTTGTCAACTGTCAAGGAAACGGAAAATAGGGTAACGACTTTATGAGTCGTGATGTATAACCGGACACGTGACAGTCGGCTCGCCTGCACTTGTCACGCATCAAATCTATGCTAATATTATAAAACTGAAGAGTTTGTTTGGTTGAACCCGCTAATCTCAGGAACTACTAGTTCGAATTGAAAAATTATTTTTATATTGAATAGTCCATTTATTGAGGAAGGCTAAAGGCTATATAACATCACGCTATGACTAATAGGAGCGGAGCAGCAATGATTAATGTTGAAAAAACGGGAAAATATTGATTTACGCGGGGGCGAAGCCGCGAGCACAGCTACTAGTTTCAAATATTCTAAAAGTGTAAGAACATTAAAATCATCACGTACCTAGTTTGAAGCGATTTAATTTTGTACTGTCTTCTTTTAACATATTTTAAAATTCTCAGCTGTCATGAGTTTTTATGATTTATTGTGATATTAGCGCCTTTGTTGATGCGATCTTGTCTCGCTGACGAGAAATAAAGCGGAAAAACTGCTACGTAATAAAGGGTAATTGTATGTTCAAAAGAAAAGAATGATAAATTTGCTTTTGCTTTTTTATCTCCACTACGCTCTACGTAACTAGACGTACATACATACATTCTTTGTATCTATTATAATAATGTAGCTTATTTTTACCGCGCATAGTGAAATTCTTTGAAAGTATTTATTAACAAGACGAGGATGAATGAAACCTATGAGTCCCTACGATGTACATTAGATCGATTATGGCTCACTTCGAAGTAGCCGCTCCGTGAAAAGATTGTCATTCAAAAGCACTTACGATAATATATATATCTTGGTATCGTAGTTGTTTCACGCCAGTTATAGACCGCCATTAATTTTAGCGGTAATTGCAACTCATTTTCATTGTCAATTAATTCTAATAACGTTATTGTTAAATTATACTGATTATTCCTAAATTATGAAAATCATATTTCGGTACTTAAACAATAAATGTACGAATAACACATTATTCAACTATATAAATAGAATATACCCAACGATGGAGGACAATAACACTATATTAAATTTAGATTGCAAAAGATTTTTTGTTTACTGTTTTGTTTTAGGCGTTTGTTGTTTACAATCATTAAAGTCATATTTGTTTTTAACATTTTAAACATTACTTAACTCGGACAATATATGCGAAATCAATGACATCTATTTTGAAAACAAAAAACCAGATAGGTATTTATACTATAAGTTATAATACATTTTACGAGTAGGTACCTACGCCATCAATAGCTGCTTTTATACCTAGTGTAGATTCTCGTTATCTCCTGGATTTACATATTGTATTCCTTAACAATGAAAAGTTATAGGGTTTAATCTCAAAAATTAACATTTTAGTCGACGGTTCTTATAGAAGTTTAAAAATGTATGAAATATTACTATATTATACATAAGTATTCGCTTTGAATGATTTATAATTTATCGGCATGATTCTGCTGCTCAAGTGACGTAGTAAGCAGCAGTGCAAGTACGAGTACATAAAATACGAGTATGTTAGATGGATATTCTGTTTTAATAGTTTTTAAAATCTTTAATGTCTTTTGTTGTGGTCGGTAGTAAGAGTCTAGTAAGTATATATGAATGTATTGAAAGGCCATTTTTTTGGTTAGGAACATAAAATTGTCTATATTATTAATGAACCATGTCTAGCTGCCACCGGTCGATTGATTACTTCGGATTATTGAGTACGCGAACATTCGGAAATTGAATATCAAGAGAAATTAAGAAATTGAAATAAAAACATAAACAAATAAAGTATTATTTTATGATTATTACTACTCCTATTACTGGCCATTTGCGTGCCAATTATTATTAGACGAAAATTACCCGTAATCCACTTTTATTGTTGTTTAATTGTATTATGATTACTTTACCCGCTCTTTATGTAATTAAAGCATTTAATTAAAGTACTTAATATGCTTTCGTTTATACTCGTGCCGTTCTTAAGTGTTCGAATGTCAAATTTGTTTATCAATCTATCCGTACTTTTGTTACCGGAAGAAATGTCTACAAAACGTATCATGCGATGGAGTCATTTAAGACGCTAATTAACTGTGCCATGTACAGCAAAAATGAATGTTATGTTTAGCTAATTATAATTACGCCCTGTTTCATGTTAAATTAAAATAATTTTCTGTTACTTGTGATAAATCAGGTTAGTTCTGTAAAACATAAAATGAGTAAAGTAATACATAAGTATAACACATTTTCGCTGATAATAATCCACATAATGTCCCTCGACAAAAACAGTTTGAATAGCACATGAGTCACCCTTTAAATGAATAATCCGATCGATACAGGGAAATTTGAATTGGTTGCGGCTTACACACGGCCATATTGATTGATAATAATGTTGTGATATTGGCAACTACGTATTTTATTTAGTTTTAGATGTACGCAAATGGGTATGTATATCTAGAGCAGATTTATAGCTACTTACCCGGTTGTATCCAGCCTCCAAATACGGCAGAACTCCGAAATCATCTTTGAGATATGCACTGAAACAAGAGGATCATGTATAAGTCATGTATGTACATTTTACATTTTGTAAACTTATCAAATATGATCTGTCCTGACCATTTAAGCATGACTTCTGTCTAATACCTAGGTATACATTATCATGTTAGACAATATATTAGTTCCTTTAAATAGTAGGTACCTATATAAAAAGGGTAAGTAGGTACATACTTAATTATGTTTAATTTTCTTCACATCAATATCAACTTATACAACTTATTACAGACGAGCAACAAATACACGTCTATATATTTGTTATTGTGTTTTATCCTATATTAATTTCATTATTTTAAATAAACATTTATTATTTTAGTCTTTAAGGTACTAAAATGATAAAATAGATAAGTACATATTTGAATCGGTACAATTAGGTACATAGTTATATTGTTCCAATAGACAAATGTTATCTGTTCGTCTAATTTCCTTATTTCCTCCAATGTTGTGTCTATCGTCGAACAGTCGACCTCATTGTCTTCATTTCATTTGGTGACTGTCATTTTGTAACATTACAAACATGAACTTTTAAGACTAAACATCACTCGATGTAAAAATTTGTGAGTGAACCTACACGTGTCGAAATAAAAACTAAATAATTTAAAAATTTCGAAGTTCAAATTTTTAAATAAAGCAAACAGGTATGATTTAAGGCGGTACTTTTAAAAATAAAAATTCTAAAAATATTCTAAATGCTCAATGTGAGAAATGTGCCGCTTTATTGATAATGCCGATTAATTTTGTACGCTACTCTAGTTTTAAGCTCCGAAACTAAATACGTTAAATCGATAATCAACTATCATGTCAAATTAGTTCGGTCTATGTCGATTCAAAGCTAGTGTCAATTATTCAATTATTCAATTAGAGTTTGTCGGACGCAATAAACAATGGATACGTCACTAAATAATACGTTTAAAGTAGGTACATAACCGATAACATACTAAAAATTAGATTAGATTTAGAAATTAAATTCATTCCAGATGTAACTATAGTATTTCAGAATAGGCGTAAATAGCCGTGATGCATTTTAAGCAACAGGTTTATGAACAATAAAATCGTTCTATGTTAAAAAACAATAGAGCGAGTGGTATATTAAGGTCTATGTGAATTACATATGTAAATATACACCAAAGATACAGTCTTCACATAATCACGTCATCATAATAATCACATTATAGCACACAATAGAATTGTGTCTTGCGAATTGACACGTTGCCTCCCCGGCACAGAGACACAAGACACGTCAATATCGCTGCGCCGAGGGTCTCGCCATGTGTCATCTGCTAAAAGCTTTTCTCTTTCACGCTATGATCTTATGACACTAATGACTATTGTATTATTATGGGGGCCGGCAAACAATACCCTTTCTCTAGAAACATCTATTGTGCGAAAGATAAACAAACATGTTTACTTATTTGTATTGAGAGGTATTTTGTGTCGCTAGTCTATTTCGGTTGAAACTCACTTGTCTGCCCTTCAGGCACTTCAGAGTAAAAGCAATGTAATTCAACACTGTTTACTCGTGGATTAGATAAACTAAGGATATTTACTCGATGTCAATTCGTAGACTGTGACAATTCTGACATTTGAGAAATTACAGGGGATCTACTATATCTTCTGTCATTTGTCTATGACTCCTTATATAACTCAGTTCACCGATATCAAAATTTAATAATAGCATTAACAAAATGATTTTTTAATGTGGCAGATAATAATATTTTCAATGCGTAGTACCTATTGGAATATAATAAGACGTATTGTCCTCTGTTTTCAAAACCGACACCGTTCTACGATTACGATAAAATTCGAGAATATATTTCCACTATATACAGTTACTAAATCATATTGTACGTTCCAGTAAAAATTCACTGCTGTGGCAATACAGAGAAAATAATATACGGAAATATCAGTTTAGGAGATCAACTCCCGCAACAACGCGTGAGGATTACGGGATTTCAAGCAGCCCTGTCTACCCGAGAAGAATTGAGAGATGAAGCCATTGTACTGCATATTTCAACGCTAGTTTGACGGCCAGTGGCGCTGACTGCTGATGGACTGTGGGTTCGATTAACGCCAATGACCAATATTTGTGTGAGAAGCATTAGTACTTGTTTTCTGTATGGATCTAAAATTACATTAGAAACAGGCTTTGCTTAGTTGCTGTCTCAAAATATGTATTATATTTCTAAAGTTCCACCACAACAATGGTCATTACATGTGCTAAAGGAGATTAATTTTAAAACAACATTCAATAATTAAAAAGTCAATTCTGCATGTAAAAATTTGAACCTGAGACTTCCTGAATAGGAGGAGGCTGATGTCCAAACATATGACTATCACTGACCCAGTAACTGTAATTTCAAGCACGGAGCTTTTTTAATGATATACGAGGATGTAAAAATTTTATATATTATAGAACCATCCAATTTCTTACGATCCAACAAAGGAATATTACTGAGCCGGAGTACATACATATTTGTATTGAAAGACAGCAAATGTTTTATCATGTCAGAGAAAATCAGATAATCCTATTATTTAATGGAATATAAATCTTTGGATCTGATAGGCACAAATTTTAGGAAACGAAAAATATTGATACTTTGATCTCTCCTTTATTCACGATACGATTTATGAAAACTTCATGGTTCTTAAGATTACCGTTTGATTCCATTTATCTGTTTCTTTATACTTATTCATACGGATACTTGTTTATACGGATTCATATTTTACTTCCAACCTTCGACAAGTTTCACTTTTTTTTTCTTCGATAATTAGAATGTACAAATAAGGTTACATAATTATTACAATAATGATGTTGATAGGTACCTACTAAGTCGTAACATGTACGCTCAGTAGGCGGTAGAACGTTCTGTTGGCCCGGAGAAGTATTACCGCTACAAAATGAAATGATTCGTAGCTTTGATTTATCCACAACATTAAAGATCAGATCACTATATACATACCATATGTATATGTAATAAATAAAACAATATGTATTATAAATAAAACAAGACTTTTAAAACAAATGTACGTTCACTTCTCATAACAAAACAAATGGACTGAATGTAATAAAATTTGGTACGTTGATTACTTATCATTGAACTCTGGTTGTAAAATATTTATTTCGGGAAAAACCCTCATTTCCAAATGAGCCTGAACGAAGCCGCAATAACTAGATGCAAATATAAAACAAGTAGAACACGAATGAAATCATTATCTGTTAAGCGTGTTAGCTAAATTGTGAGGCACACTTACAAGTGATGAAGTCTGATAACACGTCTATTAACAGTTTATACATACTCGTATAGTCATTTAATCACAGTCACTTATAATTTGTTTCCGGGGATTTGATATATAATATAAATATAATACTGTCATATTACAAATTGATAGATATTTATTATGTCCATAAAATATATGGTTTTAGTATGGAAATTGAAGAGAATTTAATATAATGAAATTGAAAAGTCAACGCTCCTATAAATCAGATATTTATATCAAAATGTACTTCGTCGAAGTATTGATAACTAATTAATACCTCTTGTAGTTACGATAACATTTCCCGAATTTACGATCCACTGAATTTGTTTTATCGTAATTACTTGAGAGCAGTATCTTTGGAAATAATGATTTCGTGCGAGAAAATTGAAATATTGAACAGATATGATATGCACAGTTAAACAGTGTTACAAGATTTTTTTAAATTCCCTGACTTTATTTTATAAGTGATGTGGGGTAGTGTGATGTTTGTAAGGGTCCATCAAAACTATGTATCATGATACATTAGTAGTAGCATGTTTGAGGCTCAATTTATAACCAAACGCGTAAAAAAATACCATTCTTTTTTATTGGATAAATTGTGGTAAACTCATCTCGCCTATAATTAGGTGAGACAGTAACCAAATACAATCCTATAATTACTAATGTAATGGAAATAATAAATATTGCTACAAAGGATGCAGAAAATTTTCCCAATATTTTGCGTTTTGAACAATTACTCTGAAACGAAACGTATCTGTGTTTATATCTGATGTTGATAATACTGTTACTATTATTAATAATGCTGCTGTGGGTTAAAATCCGTCTTTTGATATAAAAGGCTTACAGTGCAACAATTACCTAGCCCTAGTAGTTCCTATTACGACTATTAGTATACGTAGGTATGACTATTAGTAATACACACGATATAAAGACCACTCCCTGATAAATTACCCTTTTCAAGACAAAAAGTGCTGCTAAAAGCTTTCTCGATGTTACAGTTTTAAGTGTAGTTTCTATAATTGCGTTCAGACACGAAATTCAAACTTTATTCTAGCATTTCCAGTGATAAAGTAGATAAGTTGCAATTCCACGTTTCCAAGTATTCTGAGAATGTCTTTGCTCAATCCCATATCACCTTTAGGATTTCTCGAGAGCAGGATTTCATATTCATATTCCATTTTTAAAAACTTATTATTCCACTGTTGAATAACAGTTATTCTACGATTGCAGAGTTTCGTTCACAGCTACGACTAACAAGTAACACAAAAATACAACTAATTGGCAAGGTCATTGATTTTTTGAAAGTTTATAAACTTGTACCTAGTCAGTATTTGAAATAAAAATGTTCTTTTTAGATTTTTTGAATTGTAAGTATTTCCTATATTTCCTTAATCTACTTGTTATCGTTTAAAACGTTTTTCGCTTGAGTTCATTTGTGGCACTTTTATGGACTGTAAAGAGGGCGGCTCTATTAAAGGGACGCGCCGACAGACAAAGGATATTACATCGTGTTTATATGTTTTTGATTGTCGTGGTTTTATAGTAATCATTTCTTTTGTTTTTGGATTCATTTAACATGGGGTTCAATTCTTTTTTAACTAGATTAATACACATCTTCCTTCTCTTATTTACGAATCGTATAAAATGGGAGAACAATTTTAAATATTTAAAGCAAGTATAGATTTGTTATTAACCATCGATATTAATTTATGACTTGTCACGGCTTTAAAACTAAAAACTTTTAGAGAATTTTAAATGAAATTAGGCGACAGAAGTCTTTGAAAACTCAAACGTGAAACACATTTCTAATTTCTAATATGCAGCATTGTTAACTTTATGAAAAAATGAAATTCAAAATATCAGCAATGAAAGGCTTTTGTTTGCGTCATCAAATATCAGTCGCTACCTGATAAATATGTTTCTGTAGCTGCAATTTTTTTAATATTCACTCAGACTTCATTGCAAATGAAAGTCTTCGTAGCACTGTAAGACGATATTTGTTTGTTGCAAAACGTCCGCAACGTTCAAATTAATAATGTTGATATCGGAATTTGTACAAGAATTTTCTTAACAAATTCCATTTCAACATCAGTCAGGCGTAGCTGAAAAGTTTAGTTGCGAACTCAATTGACTTATTTCTAATAATTACGAGTACCTACCATTGGGAAAAACATCTCAAAAAATCTTCAATTTTCCTCTAAGGCCTTTTGAAATAATTTATATACCTTCTGTATATAAATTACATCAACTCATATTATAATATCTATGACAAGCAATTTTTTAGTTTGTTTATATTTCTCACATAATAATAACAATATCTTGGCACATCCTTCCTCACACAACCTTGAACCTTGGCCTTCTGACTCAAATCAGTTGGAGTCTGTACTTTTTTTGTATTGTGCAATAGCCTTGCGTTTGACAACTAGATCACCCGATGTAGTAAGTAAGGTGCTGTCTAAAAAACAGTGTACGCTTGCCTAGAAAGTGCCTATTCACTCTTGATTTGAATAATCCCAAGTTGTACAAATTAAATTGATACTACGGTGACTAGACAATAGATAAACTAGATATAAATTTAATGTTAATCAAGTGATTAGGCATGGTTACGATAAAGTAGTAAGCGCAGACTGTATACGAAGAATTCTGAAATAATGCACATAAACGTTGGCGTCGGAAACCAAAATTCGCAATTCTTAATTTCTATCATGTAAGCATATTTTCATCGTGTTACAAGTACTTGCATGTAAGAAAATAATTCAATGAGTATGTTAATAATGTAATGTGTTTCGCTTAGTAAATTTACAGAGAAGAACGCAGTGCTATGACTTTCATTTTTCATTTATTCATTAGGTACATAAAGGTAAGCTAAAGTGACAGTTTATCGCTAACATTGTTGTACACATGTTATGCATTTAAGCGTGAACACGGCGATGTCTTAATATAAATTGAGGCGCATTTAAAATTGATTTCCCCTCAGCACTGGTAGTAGCCTGCAGTTAATTTCGTTTTCTATTTAGCGACGATCCGGTGGGGAGTGTGGGAATTCCTTGCTGTTATCATGGCTGTAATTGATCCATACAATGTTATTTTAGAGAACCTTGATTGTATAAATAAGGATAGATTAAAATTTTCTTAAGTCATTATTAGTGACAATATTGTATTACCACAATACCGATTGAAAAAATATGGGAGTCTCGGCAATGATTTTTGTTGTTAGCTGTACTTTACTAAGTATCCTCCGGAGCCTCTTCATATTTATAATAATTACTTGCCTACTCTTACGAGGCTTAAATATTTAAGATTATAATTTCAGCAATATATTAATATTACAAACTATTCGGCATGAAGTTTCCATCGCAAATATTATGATCTCAACTTAAATTTATATTATAGGGAAGAAAGTTTGCCCGGCGTTTGTTTTGACGCTTCGCGTTAAACTCGATTAACAACTTTTGCGTTTACCATATTACATCAATCTGAGTATTCGCGATGATTTGATTGATTGCTCGTTTAATAAAACAATCAATCCAATCGTCTATCCCGTTCGGAGGGATTGCTCATATTTTTACGAGTAGTATCTTCGATTCACGTTAAATACGAATATGTTTTCGTTATAGCGTGCGATAGTGACGTGTCCTTTTGTTAAAAAGGCTACGATACGTGTCCGATTCGAGAGCAATCAAAATCCGAATATCCCGCAGTCCGTTTATCGTACATTCGAAATCTACGAGCCACGAGAAACGAATGAGGGCATTCGTAAATCACTGTTTACACACGAAAACTGCATAACAGCGGAGTAAGTGTAACAGAATGTATGCAAAGAATCAAATTCATGATAATTTATTTTATATTGATGTTATTAGTCAACGAAAACAACAGCCACGACTAACGATCACACGAATTGTCTCGTATAGCTTCTGGTGACTTAAAAAATTAGAATAAAAATCCATCGAATGTCACTGATGTTACATATTTACGAGTATATGTATATAAGAGTATCATGTCGCTACTATAATGTACCATTACAAATATTACCCGTCATAATTGCAAGTTACCGGCCGATTTTATACAAATAAGTAAAGGAAGTCAGTAAAGTAGGTTACATTTAGCGTTCTAGTCTTTACGCTAACAATGCTCTCGATGATAGACTGCGAATTCATTCATTCATTTATTTATTCTTTTTCGTTGTAAACAAAGGGTGGATTTAACGCCACATGGAAATGTGGAAATTGAAGTAAGTATAAAATAACTATTTTCAGTAACTAATCGAAATGATGGATAGATAGTATAATATTGAAAGATATTGCAAATGGATATTATTGAATTAAGCTTAAATCGAACGTTTTGTGGCCTAGCTGTAAAGCTTTTTTACGGTTCACTGTAGCGCGGTAAAACCAAAGTGTGTTACTTGTTGTGCGTCAGAATCTTTATGCGAGGAATAACAACTTTTTGATGTCAGCCCGCGGGGAGGGAGTACGTTTTATGTTTTTAGCTACATTAAAATCTGATCATAATTTAGTAGAGGAACGTTAAACGTAAAAAAATATACGATCGTAACATTACTGCATACATTATTTATGAATGTAAACAATTTTGATTAATTTATTATGATATACATAGGTATATAGAGTACATTTATTATTCTAACAGAGCGGGTAGATTCACTTATACCTACATACATAAATAAGAAACCAAATATGTATTCCTGATCAAGATGTCCACTGGTTATTTTTCCTTCGAAAAACAGAAATTCTGGTCACAATTTGTTACGAACTATCCTTTCATCCAAGCGCTAATTTTATTTGATATTGGACAAAAAGAAACAGACATAGAATGTTTTATTCATAACTTTATATCACAATAGAAACAAAAAATACAAATAAAATTCCCGTTTATAATGCTATTGTATTGGGTATTTTTTTAATACGGTTAAGTATGTACATATATTAACATATTATGGATGTCCCAATATACAAGGTATAAAGGAACTTTAACTGCGAACAATGTTATATCATCCAATTCAGGTTAACGATGGGTTTCTTAATAATGTATTCGGACGTGAAATGTATCGGGAAATGTAAATGTCAATTGCAGAATTCAATAATCTATACTAATATTATAAAGCTGAAGAGTTTTTTCGGTTTTACGCGCTAATCTCAAGAACTACTGGTTCGAAATGAAAAATTATTTTTCTGTTATAACATTTTATGTTATAACATCACGCAAAATTACCCTTTCAAAATAATACATTTTGGAACTTAATTAACGAAATAGGTAAGAAAAAATAAAAGGTACAATCATACGATTTTGATGTTTAAAAATTATCACATTGAACACCTTGTATTTCGATTTGTAATAAAAAAGATGTAAATGTTGTGTGTAAATGTCTTTCAGAGATTAATTTTTATTGTGAAACAGGCTTGCGTCTGACTGCGAGCTCACCAGATGGTAAGTGAAATGCATTTTAAGATGAAGCACATCGCGTAAAGCCGGGGTCTACTGCGTTACTGAATATGTTCAGCCTTACTATCATATTATTTACGAACGTAAATAGTATGCAATGTAATGTAATTTAAAATAGAGTAAATGGATACTTATAGATAGGATACCTACCTATATGGATACCTATATGAATACCTATATGGATACCTATATGAATACCTATATGAATACCTGTATGAATACCTGTATGGATACTCTATA
The DNA here is from genome assembly GCA_018246895.1 of Aspitha aspitha aspitha. Taxonomy (NCBI): domain Eukaryota; kingdom Metazoa; phylum Arthropoda; class Insecta; order Lepidoptera; family Hesperiidae; genus Aspitha; species Aspitha aspitha. The sequence goes on along the minus strand of DWGJ01002744.1, from coordinate 2,367 downwards.
TCATATCATGGTATGGCAAGGGAAGAAGGATACGCAAATCGCATGTTGTAGGTAGGGACACGTGGGCGTCGAGACGCAGACATACCACAAGCGTGGGACTTAATTCTTCGTTGTGTTTTATGGTCTTAATATAATTTATATGACCTAATTTTAATACCAGTATAACTCTCAAATAGCTGATGGTAATAAAGCCGATTACTAATGTAATATAAAGCTAGATCTGGAAATAAAGTAGAAACGTCTACAAAATATACTTACTCATGCTGACTGAAATTTATTTTTAATTGTAAACGTGATCAACATCACGTGCCATTACGCGAATTAGTAATGACACATCACAATCTGATCTCATATGATAAAAAGATTTTTGTTATTTGACAGTATCCAATTTATTAAGTTAACTTAAGGGCCCACTACGCGGACATCCAATGTGTCCAAAGTGGTAAGTCGTATATTAAAAATCCTAAAACAGAAGATATATACACTTGACTCCCTACAAAGTGAAAAAAAAGCTTATTAATTTTGTATAAAGCTGATTCTACATATGTAGTTTTGATATTTTGTTAGTTACCTACAGTAAACGGTGCTAGTATTTATAGTGCATCATTATTTATATGCATCAAAGTCCACAGAGAATATAATATTTTATAACAAAATGCGCGAGGCAGGTGGCAACTATAAAATAGCGAATGGGTTCCTATCACGCGATGCAAAATTACACTGCAAAATATTCCACAGTAAGTTGACTATGACAAAGGAATGCTCACAATAATATGTGTAATTTTTAAAATCTCTGCAAATTTTTTATAGTCAGTCAAGTCATGACTATGTATTAACGATGTATGTAAGTCATCTTCAATTTTAATGCAAAATGACGTGAGAAATAATTATTCGAGAACTGTCGCGGGTGATTATGGGGAGGCAGCGACCTACATAATTAAAAACAACTAATATTCTAAAAAATCTTTTATAGTTATTATAATTACAAGAATTCGTGTTTCGTTCGTACAAGGCCGCGATGTACCAGTTATTTTAATACACATGTATGATAGTTGTAAATTAATGGATGGAACACAGTGTACGATAGCGCTGATTGAAATTACATTTACTTTAGCGATAAATTATAACTCAGTATAATTACAAGGAGCACTTTAAATAGAAACTCGTTGTAAACACCCGAAAAACACCAATAGAATAGCATTGCACATACGATATAGGTTATTATAACAAAAATATCAAAGTCAAAGATTTATTATCCATTTTCTACGAAAGTGAGAACAAGATAATTATTTATTTAGATCTTATCTATCGGTTGGAATCTACTAACTGCCTACGCTTGGGCCTCAGCTGGTAGCTGTGCGTTAATGGCCAAACAATGTTTCGCTTGAAGGCTTCCCCGATAAGGGCTAACGATTGCTCACGATAATAACTTAAATTGACAGCCAATGGTTTTCGTGGGTTAGCACAAAATTTGCCACCAGCCGGCCCAAAGAACGCCGATCTCGCTCGGCGTTGCCTGACGTGATAGATCGTTTGCAATTTGTTTTTATGTCGGTGTTAAGATTAGTGTTAATATATTATGTACCTGAAGATTACTCCGGGGCTCTACGATTCAAATATTCGCACACCTTTGAATTAACGAAGCTCCTATTTGTTTTTAATATTAAACACCACTTGCGAAAATGGTGACGAAGAACATCGTTAAACTCGGTTCATCAAGACGTTTTCAAAGACCGCCGTTGTTTTCTAAATGCACTGTCAAATTGTAAGAACGATGTAACATCAGCGTATCGAAATTTAATACAATGTAACAGAGCAGAATTCCTTACATTCTCGATCTTGAGCATGCAAATGCGGGGAATATTTTCCACATCGGAATTTACACCGATATTTCGTGCGGTCTCCGAAAGACTACTAATGATATATACATATGTATAAACGCATTTATATAGCGCCACATACAAGTATGTAAGTGACATTACATTGCAGTTTTATGGTGGTGTAAACAAGAAACGAATCGGAATTTGTTATTTCGAATTTTAATAATAAATTTATTAATGTATTAAGCTGCTTTACTGACATACGAGTAATACATAAGTCCACATGGAAATATATGCGAATTATGCGTAGACTGTACTGATGTGTATAAATGGTGTGAAATGCCAATATATCTCATTGTGAAGAGTAATTAAAGGTGGTACATATTGATAATCAAGTTAGATACCAAATTGAAAATAAAACCGGTTGCCTGTAAAGTCAGTTTTACGGGCGAAAATTTTACGTGACAACATCTTTTTCTCGGTAGAATATTTATTGATATGAATATTATTAAATTGCACAATAGGAACAAGGAATTGAATGAAAATA
>DWGJ01002743.1:0-14932 GCA_018246895.1 Aspitha aspitha aspitha | reverse complement strand
GACTAGCCTCGTGGTCTAGTGTTTAGAGACCCTGACTGCAAAACCGGAGGTCGTGGGTTCGATGCTAACCAGGACGAACATTTGTGTGATGAGCACATTTGTTTGTTCCGTGTCTGGGCGTAATAAAAATATCTATATAATTACCTACTATATCGTATGTAGGTATATATTATGTATGTTTATCAGCTGTCCGGTCACCATAATACTGGCATTAAATTGCCTAATTTGGGATCAGACAGCCGTGCGTGGAATTGTGCCCCAGTTATTTATTTATTTGTGATTAAAGAAAATTTAAATACCTAGGTATGTCTCTACATATTTGCAATGTTAAAATGTTTTTTCTTTAATTATATAACTAGATTATAGTCTAATTCTTCTCATAGGTAATGATAGAAGATCACATCTAGAAAAAGATTGATATCGATGTTGGTGATTCTAAAGATACATTAATAGTGAAAAAAATAAACATAGCTACAAAGAAGCCGAGAAACTCTTCGGGTTCATATAGGTTGATGATATTTTACATAATCTGTACATATTCCATGTATATTCTAGAAATGTTTCCACGGTACCTATCTCAAACTGGTCATAAATGTCTCGCGCAGGATAATATTTTACGGCGGCTAAGAGGCGGGGTAAGTTGCCCTTATCTCCATACCTACACATGGGGACTGACATCCAAATTTATCGACTTTTAAAAATATACAGGCAGATTAGAAACGAGATATCGCATCCGACCCGACAGTTGGAATAAGAAAAATATCATTGTGGTGCAAAAAAATATTTAAAAACTGTAAGTTAATTCTGTCTATGTATGTATGTAGACAAACACTTCATTTAGGTATATAGATTAATAATATTGGTCCTGTCTTTTGCTTAATACATACTTCCAAGCACATATATAAAAAAGAAAGTTGTGAAGGGTTCTATTATTACCTATCACTAATAAAAAATATTTGCAAATCTGTATCTGTAATATTTTATGTACACATGTAATAACATAAAAATTGTATATTAATAGTGTCCTCAATAACACATTGCAGTCATTTGGGAGCGTATCATCACGTTTCATTTTTTATTTTCATCGTTGTCAAACCAAGAATGCAGTAGTGTGCATGCAAAGTAAAGTTATCGATTAATAGCATGTACTTGTATACTGTATATTTCAGTCATTAAAATGCAACGAATGTGCCTTCCGTTTAAACGATGTCTTTGTTGGTCTTGGGTGCTTCGTTTTCGATAACTGTTAAAATAGACGCCATTCTTGGTTATGAATTCACAAGTAAATAACGAGTAACTCAGAAAATAAGCAATTAAAATATTTGTCGCCGATCTACGCGTAATTGTACGTTATTAAATACAGTAGGTAGGTATACACGACATGGCACTGATGACCTCAGGGGCGTCAACTAGGTACCTATGCCTATGAATATTTTACCCATTACAAGCAAAGACCTATTGCTTATAATAAATAAACTTAAAGTATTAAACTTTTAAGTTTAATAGATTTTATTGATTACGTTATGTAATTTTCACGATTTCATCTCAAAACATTGATTTGCGTACGAAATGTACATATGTACATATACCTACATATGTATGTAGGTAGGTAACCATAATTTGTTAAATTGCGTAATTGTTAGGTAACACCTAAATCTTAAATATTGTATAAATAGTTAAATATTTGTTTAGAATAAAAGTATATAATTATAGATTACATTAGGTTTTTTATAATAATTGCACATAAATCGTTACACTTATGTATGTTCGTGTCAAAAAACAGAGTTATTTTACGAAGGGCGAGTTTTAGTTTTAAGATTAAGATTGTTGCTATTTAAATTCTCAATATTTTCTCGGCAAAGAGAAATCCGTTTTTCTTACAATGTAGCTAAAGCAAGACATAGTAATTAGACAAGATTTTCCACTCATGCATCCCTAACAATTCACTTAGCAACCTAAGTGCAGAGGTCTGTCCTCAATGTAATGTGCCTGTACCTATTTCGTATTGTGATTTTTTGGTGTTAATGTTTTGCAATAAAGTGTACCTATTATAATTATTATCATCGTAGGTACTATAATACCATAATATCTACAGCAAAACCTTAGGATTTTCGTGGCACTTGGTCTTCATTGTTCGGCAGTAGTCTCTCTCATGCTACGAACGCAAGTGACAAATTATTTACTCAATAAAAAAATTCTATATCTCTCCAACGCGTTTCGTCTTATGTGAGACTGTATTTAAATGAATAAAAGAAGTTGAATTTAATGTCAATTAAAGTTCAAGTCAAAGCCAAAATATCAAGACTTCAGTGGGTTATAGGTAATTCAAGAGTTTTTAATAAAATGACGATATTTAAAATAAGTAAATGTAAAAATAATAATTATATTAAATTCGAGTCTGCAGTCTGATAGCATAAGTAAGAACGACATTTATTTATATGAAGGTCATAAATAAAAACGAAATACAAAGCAATAAATCGGAAACATTAAGTGCTTTAGTACAGATTTGAGAACGAAAAATCACAAAGATATGTGGTACCTACCATACCGGTATCTGACTGTTCGTGTTGATAGGTAGTTATATGACAATTATATTTTGTTCGGGAATATGTGTGCTACTTATTAACATTTAAATAGGTATTTAAGTTAAAAAAAACAGCGTTCGTTATAATGCTCTTATAGTGTAGGTATCTGAAATATATCTCTTTCTGAAATATAAATGTATGAGTTATGACTACGTCTGAAAACAAAATGATTTTAGTTATGCTGATTGATTTACAATCAAATTTTAACTGCAAACTGTCAAAATAAAATGTATAGCAATTGTTACAAAATAAGAAATTTGGTTGGAATCAAAATTAGAAACAGTCGAAGAAGTCTGTCTAGTTCATCACATATATATTGAATTAAATATTTATATATTTTACAGTTAAAGAGTACAAATCCTTAAAGTTAACACGTCGTAGATAAGTTTTATTACCTTATATTTAAAATTACTCACCTATGGTGTTAAAAAAGCTAATATAGAGAAGACTGATGCATAAAACATAGTTTGGATTTGCATATCTTTACATATACTTAAGGGATAAGTACACAAAATATGTTACTTTTAAGTTAAATCAAAATACATGTATCTAAATTTTTTATACGAGATTATAATTCTATGATCATATAAATACGTAGGTATTTCCATACCTGATCATTGACGTCTTGACGTTATATTTTGAGAGATTAATTTTATGCACTGGACGCATTAGTAGGTATATAGGAATACGGATATAAAAAACGAACCTACCATTGATTCCAGGTATGTGGTTGCCAGGATAACAATGAGCCACTATATGCACTAATGGGTCCATAGCAGGCACAATTTGGTAGCGAAAATGGTTTCCTTTATATTTTAATAATTTCTTACAGTGACTTCACTCGGTTGTGTTTCAAATTAGACTAACAGAACAGAGTAGTATTAGTTGGCTCGACTGAGTTATATGAGGCGTCAATAAACCAAACCGCATCTATTATTCCGCCGGCCGAGCCTGAATTTAACAGCTGACGTTGAATTTTAAAATCGCTTTATGGCCCAAATTAAGGCCGTCGCCCTAATTTTGTACGAGTTGCATGAAAGTTCGTTTTTAATTGAAAATTATTGAACTTTGTTGCACGAAGATAACATGTACATTTATTAATTATTTAACTTTTATACAGTGGAAAATCATGTTTATAGCATTTCGTTTAAACAATATTTATTAATATCCTATACTTCTACATATTTGAATAGTATCTACGTAACCACATTACGCAATGACAAAAAATAATTATCCTATATCTAATTGATGTAAACATGTACCGACCAATGGTACCTCCATTGAAAGGAAAAATTAAGGCAACACTCAATCAATTATATTTGTTAATGAACTTAGTATCGAATTATATGTCACTAACTGCGCCCGCGGCTCTGCCTGCGTGCAAATCAATGTGTCGCAAAGCTTTTCCCGCGTTAATCGTTAACATCGCAGAAATCTTAGGATAATAATGACGGACTTCCATTAAAAACTTTCATGTAGTAGGGGCTTCACCCCCCATGAAAGTCGAATTTCAAAAATGTCTGTCTTTTTCAAAGTCAAATATAGTAGCAAATTTCATTAAAATCTGTTCAGCGGTTTAGCCGTGAAAGTCAGCAGACAAACAGTTAGACAGACAGACAAACAGACAGACAGAGTTACAATTGCATTTATAATATTAGTTGGGATTTAGACAGGAATAAAATACTAAAGAAAGGTAAGAATGAATATGAAATTAAATGATTGTAAATGAAACAGTAGTAATACACGAGAGCACGAGTAGCATTACACGAGGTGCAGTAAATTTGTAAATAACGCGTTATAGCATCGTAACATTCACATGAGGAGTGTAACGGCTTCAGCGACTCAAAAATGTGTGCAATTAACAAATATTTAATAGTAAATAGCTGTGTTAAAGCTCCATACACACTAAATATTGGTGCGCGAGTTCGTTAAGCCGGTTCAAAATGATGTAACAAAACGTGCAAACATTCTGTGTGTACCAGAATTATTAACAGGTCCTCAGCACCCACCACCCGCGAAACGCACTTAAACTACGTCATTCTCATATTGAATAACAAACCTTACTACAGGACGGTAAGGTTCAAATTTTAATTATATACAACGTTATCCTTCAAGCTGTAGTCAGATGATCCGGCCGGCGTTTATTGCACCCAACGGCAATTCATTTCGAGTTAACGTTTGACTAATTTGTGACATACTGTAGTGATGCGATAAAAGAAGAGATCGCTTCGCTTAGCGGTCCAAATAAGATTTATTAATATCAATAGGTATTCTTAAGCGTATTGGATGCTTTTCCCGCCAAAGCCGAAGACAACAATATACCCATATATTGGAAATTCAAATTCATTCTTTCTATGTGCAGAGGTACTTATGTATATGTTTCGATAATTTCAATATAGTTTTCAACTTTACCTTTTCTTTATGATAGGGTATTTTACTTACAATAAGAGACGTTCGGAGAAGCTACAAATTTTCCACAATAAGATTTTATTTTAATCTTATTTTAATTATTCAGAATAGCCAATAAGTATCTATGTATACGTATACTAGGCAGACACAAACATGAACACAGAAACATAAGTAGGTAGGTACCTACTCACACACAGCATGCATAGGTTCATTCAATTAGGTGGTGAAATAAATTAATTTTATGTCAATGCGAATTTCTAGTAAATATTTTAAGAGTTGTTTAATTAATTATGAGAAATAATTGTAAACGGAATATACAAACTTTTTACCTTAACGTTTGTGATCCATGGTTTAATTATTAATTGTCACAAGGATCTTCACTATTCCTATCTTCAATCACTTGGTTTATAATACAAGTTTTCATTGATAACATCCAGGTTTAACTATGCTAACGTGCAAAGCAACAGAAAACGAAACATCAACTGACCAATACCTCACGTATTCACCTTGAACCCTGTTTTCACTTTTCGCGTTGAAATAAACACGCGTTTATTGTTCTGTACACTGTTATGCAAATGAGGATTGCCAACAGAAGCTCATTTATGGAAGGGTTTCCTAAAACATGAAAAAAAAGTTGAAAGTGAAAGCCAACTGCAGACACATTGTATAGATGGTCACGCTTCCTTCGCACTATTGTAGGGATAAATAAATATTTACAAAAAACCTCTCTTGCATGTTATAGCGTAGATACGTTACGGCATGCAAAAGAGGTTTTTGTGAAGGTACTACCGAATTGACCTTTTTTTCGTACAGCAACCCCTTTGACAGCTTTCGGCGCGCTCTGTTTGTTTATTGATCTCTATTGACACAGCCTCGTGTTTGATGTGTCCAATTGGGTGCTAAAGCAAATATGAAACTTTTGTTTTTATATTCGGTGAAAATCTGCGTCTTGATTTCATAAGGGCTAGATAATTTAATATCAATTATTTCTAGGGAAGATTACAGGTACAAGACCTACAGGTACAAGTTTTAGCAAATCTCCAGGCAAGTAATTAAATGATTTTAAGCATCGGTACTGTTTATGGTACCACCCAAAAATTATACTGAGATAACCATAACCAAAATTATAAATAGGTACGTATAGCGAGAGAGCGGTAGCTGGTCGGGCTTGGCATAAAGTTTACGACGGGGATGCGAGACGCAGTAAAACTCGAAATAAATCCAATCGGGGATCCAAGGAAAACAATCCACTTCGCTCTGGATTACTCCAGATAGGGACCGACATTATCCATTGAAATGAGATTCGTATAATGTTATGTAGACCTTGGCGCCTGTCCGTATGTATGTACATATACCTATAGGTATGTAAGATGATATAGGTACAGTCTAATACAGCCGTAAGGAAGGTTAGTTTAATATCAAATATCAAGTTATAAATGTATTTGGAGGCACCAAGAAGTTTGAATGCTGAAATTTTTACATGAGAACTTAATGTAAAAAGAAATCCAGTTCCTGTATCAATGTGCTAAGTAGAAACTACCTTCTACATCGACCACATAATGCTACAGGTAACTCTTTTTAAGTGAGATTAAGCATCACTTCCACTCCAAATATTGCCACTGTTCGTGTACTCTTAAGATTTAGCTACCTCGCGTCTGTAATAATATATGTCTTACTACGCATAATATATTAAATACGTTTGTTAAAATTTGATTACCTAGCAGATCAAATTAAATTAACTGTGTAAATTTCTAAATGAGAGTAAGCGATAAACCAGAAATATACGTTTGAACTCTTACGTTTATTTGTGTTATGTGTATCTAATATAAATTAATCAGCAAGTAAACAAACTTCTCGTTTTGTGAAAAACACTAAATATATAGTAATGATAATTAATGTTCAGATGAGCAAGTTCACGAGTATTTACCTTCCGTGAAGAAATCTAACCCCTGTGACTCTCCATCAAACGAGATGTAGTGATCAGGTCATCGCAATACAACTACAATGTTGTATGCGTTGTAAACTTTTATTATTACGTATGTAATGATTATCAATACCGATAGGTAGCTGTGTACCTACTAAATTTAATTAGGTACCTACGGAATTACGGAAGCGTCCCTAATACGTGCACAGATATACGAGAATTATTAATGATGATACAATGAATATTAAGGGGTAGTTATATTTATATATAAATAATATTATCGTGTTCGTGGACTTCGGTCTTAGATTATGTTAAAAATGAATACATTACAATAGGTCGGTATGTGTACCTATAATATCTTTATTTTAAGAAGTCGTTGCTGCTGCCTGCTAGTTTGATACTCTATTCTAATAAAACAAAAGTAAAATAATATTTTCTATCAAGAATAATGCGTAAGTGATGATCTAGAATAATTGGAATCGTCAGCCTTTAGTCATCATTAGATGTTGCTTATCATTATTATCATTACATGTATAATACTAAGGAAAACTAAACGTCATTAGGATTTAACTTCCTCCTGAATGTTTAACGAAATATTACATGAGGCTGGTTAAGTGTTGGGAAAGAAGGCCTGCGTTAAGTAATAAAAATATGACCGAGACGTTGTTTTTTACTTTCCTTATAAGATAAGTGCGCTATAAGTGCAGGAGATGCAGTAGAGTGAAGCGAGGTGAAATATCAGCGGCGAGGCGGCTCGTCAGCAATTAGCGCGTTCTGCGCAAATACCGCCAGTCTGCGCAACGCCGCAATATTCTCTGTACTCATATCAAAATAAACTTGAACGTAACGTAATTATGCTTCAATGTAATTAGCAATTGAGATATTTGAAATAATCAAATATCCGTACGAACTTTATTATTCTATGGCACTTAAGCTTGTGTTTATGAACTTATACATACATACCTACTTATAATTATAATTACAACTATAATATTCAAAATATTACTATAAATTTATCTGTACTAAACTGAAATCGGTATTAATAATTATAATTATAGATAGGTTCTATTAAACATACAACTTTAATCAACGTAGATATCGTTTACTTGTAATACCTATTTTCTTGAGATTGTCGAAAAAAATCCATAAATGATACGATTGTATTTGTTGTCTGTACACAGTGCAGTATGGAAGCGGCGCGTCACAAGTACTTTGTGCGAGAGGGACTCGAGTCAACAGTCTCTGGAATGTGGCGCGTACGCCGCGGACCTAGCTTGCTGTATGTACGAGCTACGAGCTAGTGTGTCCAGTAAACCAGTAACACCTACGTACTCTTAAGTGTTGTTACCTTAAACAAATATATTGTGTAATTCTGTGTAACCAAGCTCGCGAGCGCATGCGATCTTCAATATCGAAAATTCTGTTACATACATTAATTTTTTATTTTTTGAAAAACCCGAATAGTTATGATTTCCAAGTTTGAAAGAAATTTTGCTTACTACCTATAGATAAAAATTCGGAAGTGCGTAGCTATCTATCGACCTTTTTTTGGTGACGGGGGAAAACCTTCAAAAGGTAGCACGGTGCCTTGGAAAAAACACCGGATTATGTGGGATTTCTACCAACTGGATTCCTCTCGTTGGCCGTTCTCGACACTATGTGGAGGACTCTGGGAACTCCAAAGAAACGTACCGGTGTCCTTCTAACAATTGCCGCTGGCTCGCACCGGATGCGACATCTGTCTCATTCTACATCTCCCGGTGCTACCGAAGGCATGCGGCCACACGTGCCGTTCTCCTTCCACGAGTTTCTGGCAGAACGGTTAGAGCTCCCACTCTAGCCGCCCGCAACCCCCAGTCTCCTTTTAGTCGCCTCTTACGATAGGAGTAGCTGTATTCTAGTCCCGAGCAACAGGTTCAATGTAGCTACCTATCTGTATTGCTAATTTTTATTACAAATACAGCATTATAGTTCTACGAAATAGACCCTAAATTAATTTAAGGAGCTGCGTGCCTATAAAATAATTATCAGACCGGTGGCTCCATCGTCGGGTCATTAAACCAAAAGCTCACCATTAAAACTGTACAAACAACACGTAAGATTGGTGCGATGTAAGATAACAATGGTTTTTAATAAAAACGGCAATTATACATTATAAATTAGTGCGGCCGCTGCCTTTGATGAAATGAAATTAGCATTCCGACATGGTTCTCAGTGGGCGAAGGGAGATATTGAAGACGAGTTTTGGAAACTGAGCTGTCAAGTATCTGTTTGGAACCGATATAACAATAATTCTACATAATTATAATACTTAAGAACAGTTATTAGTATCTAATGAGATTGAGGTACTATGTGCTAACTATGATAGAACTGTAGGTATCTATTTCTCTACCCTAGAGCTATCACCCTGATGATGGCAAACCACGAAACTCTGTTATTGCGATCTTAAATCCTATCACTTTTCTTCTTCTTCGTCGTTACGCTCTTGACAGAGCGGTCGTGGTAGCCAGTTCGGGATTGGTGGCTCGCTTTACGATCCGGCGCCACTCTTCGCGTACCGTCGCTCTTTGATCACTTTTACATAGTAGTTATTTAAGTAAAATCGTGTAGATATAGAAAGCTTGGGTTTCCTTAACTTACATCATACGAGTATTACACGTTTCATGATGAGGGTAAGTAATTAGTTGTGGGATAAGTACTCGTTTTAGGTACTTCGGTGACGTGATATCGCACAAAATCTTATCAGATTATATTTTATATACCTAATTTAAATTTACAATGGGTGTTTAAATGACTGCTCATATATACCCATGTCAACACGAATGTAAGTAACGGCTTTAGAATAGTTATTTTAAGATGTAGTCGGTTTGAGACATGTGACTGATTAATTTGCTTTTATCATGCCGATAGTGTTGTGGTTTCATTCAAATCAACTTATTAAGCGACGAAGGTATATTATTTAAAAATATACATATAAACTACCTTGATAGTAGTAGTTAAATGATTACCAAAATGAGGACGTTTCAAAAACAACATATTAGATGTTAGAAAATAGCAGTTGGTTTTGGTATACCTAAGTACAATATTTGAAAACCAATGATAGGTAAAAAATTACGACCGAATATTTTAAATTTAGAAAATATATAAGTTATCAGAAGTATCAAAATTAACTCATCACGTGAATAGGAAAAAGCTCTGACGCGCCTGTTTCTCTGCTGATCAAACAAATATTTACTTGAAGCGCATGTGGGATTGCCCGAGGGCCGGAGGGCTACGAGCCTGACATACGCTGCGATGTAAATGGATCACCAAATGAGATTCAGATAAGACGAGGGATGAAGCGAGCGGCGCGCGCTTCGTAGAGCGAATTCATTCCGAGACGCAGCAATCCCGGGCCGCGGTCGCCCCGCCCGCCCAGCGAGCTCTCGCATACCGCCGTACGACGCCGACTCGACCGGCCGCGCTCGCTCACCGCGCCATAACCGCCGACCATAAATAGTGCACATAATTAATTTACAACACCAGTAAAAGTGATGATACTAGTTTATCTACTATAAATCTGTGCAGTGTTGTGATCGCGTGTCGCAGGTAAGTGATAATTGCTCAGTCGCATGCCGCGCTGTTTGTGGAGCAAACACGGTCGCAGTGTGAATCGCGTTCGAAAACAAAGCGTCGGGAACTCTTTGGGTGTCGGGTTCGTGTTGGTCTGTCACAATTCGACACTTTTCGTTGAATTTTAGTTCGCTGTGGAGACCGTTACGAATTCCCTATGTTCGGGATTCCTTCTTTAGTACTTATTCCTAGCTGCGTATGGTTCACGAAATTATATTTAAGTATAACGATTACATAAGAAGTGCTTGAATATGACTCAGTTTAACAACTTTTGTTGGTGGAATAATAACTAATGTCTAAATCTGAACAGTTTTGAATCAGAAATATTTGTATTAAATGTCATAAAGTTACGTAAATAGATACGGGTAATTATATTTTTCAAATAATTGTGAACTGATGCATTATTAGTTGATTCTAAACATATATTCACACTTAAGTAATTTTATTAATAATATAAGGTCACTATTCTTATTCTATGTCGAAATATCTAAGTTCTATTTCACAAAAACAAACACATACCTGGTGAAACAAACAAACACACACACGTATCGTGATTTTTGGTAAAATGCTTATAGAACATAGATCATACTTCTTAAATTTATCTACCTACTACCTAGATATACCTACTCAGATATTTCTCACAAACAAAACGGTGTCTATTCAAAGTAGGTGCCTAGACTAAATCAACTCAACACAGTATACAAATATGTTCAAAGAGAGGTTTGTTAGTTTAAAAGTAATTTGTATTTATTATACTAGACACGTAAGGTAGCTCAATACTAATATATTATTTTATTGCCTGCTATTTGACCGGCTTTTTAATGGTCGGTAGAAACAGACAGCCGACATTCCACTGTTCTCTTCGAACAGATTCACGGGACGATTTCGAAATCGATACCATCGATGTCATAAATCAAATTGGATTAGTACCTACTGACCTTTCATAAATTACCATTACATTAATATACTTAAGTCCTACGTGTTGGTTATACTTAATGACTGTTATATCTAAAACAAATTATGTTTCTTAAATAATTGCTTAAATTTAGAATAATACAAACTTTGGTAAATGTTCGATTAGACAGCGTGATAATAAATATTAATTAATCATTCATATACCATTCAGGTATTATTTCTTGCTCTACGTCCACGCAGACATAAGTAGTATTAACATAACCTAGGTACTATTGAATTATTACTAATAGTAAATATTATAAGTTCTAACACTCATGTATTTACATATAGTAGGCACTTAAACAGAAGCAAACTCAAGTGTAACAAAAATTTTTTTTATTGCATTATGTTTGCAAAACATCCTGCATAATATGAGATAAAGTTCTTCAAAATAATACTTAACATGTTCTATATTGTATACCTATGTAACAATAACACTAGGATTAATCCTAAATCAATAGGTACATGTATTTCACTTTTAAACCATTTAAAACTTCTTAAGACCAGTAACCAGTAGGTAGGTATAGGTGCCTATTACTATCGACCTTACGGTTTAATTAATAATTTGCACTTAAATTTATACGTAACGTTATAAAAAATCGCACCTCAATAAAAACATTAATCACTCGATTATTTTATATAAAGAGTACGGTAATACGTAGGTAAGTTACTTTAAGATTCACGCGTGGTCCAACGAAAACAAGTCCATAGATCTCATCAGGTTGTTGTTCGTTCATTTAATTAGTACAACAATAGGTTTATTAATATGCTGTTAGAACACAACAGAAAAATATGACTTATATCTATACTAATATTATAAAGAGAAAACCTTTGTATGTTTGTAATGTTTTCACCCAAAAACTACGAGACCGATTTAAAAAATTCTTTCACAATTAGAAAGTTGCATCTTCACTGAGTAACGTAGGCTATATTACATTTAAAAAAATAGGGATCCCGAATAAAAATGCAATAATATAACCCAAGGTGTGAAATAATTTATATGGATAGACAACGTCGGCTAGTAGTGTGTAAAATACACTATTCAAATTCTTAGAATTATGTTACTTAGGACAGAATGGAAACCACTTTTTATTTGTTAATAATCTATGTAACCACATACAATTGTATGAATCAGTTTATATGAGTGAAAGTACTAAAGAAAACCTATATATTATGTATAAGAAAGTATGTTTGTTTATTTCTCTTTCACGTCAAAGCGGAGTAACCGATGAAGATGATTGTTTTAGGTATTAGATAGTTGAAAGGCTGGAGCGCCTCCTTGACCGTGTGGCCGACGCCGCGGATAACAGCTGGTGCAATATATGTATTACTCAGCACGGCTATTAATTGTATCTAACTAATGCAAAATGTAAATAACTAATAAATACCTCTAGGTACCTTCCATATCTTTATACTCTTGGTTATATTTAAGTCGGCTAACATTCAATAAAAAAATACCTATCTTCGTAGTTTCGCTCCCAAATAGTTTGACTTCAATGTTTAATTTTTTATAAAAAGAACAAATGATCATGATTTTTTACGCCTACTTGTAAATCTAATTCAAACGGCATGAGCCACAGACGCACCGAATCAAATGAATGCCACGTATAAATACAACAGTGGATAATAACAACAAATCGTAAACGTTGCCTCCTAAAAATTGACCTCAGTCTGAACAAAATTGCTTTACAACCTTAGGCCGGGGCTTCACTAGGCTAACAGGCTAACGCGGATCGCTTGCTAGCTATTATTATCATACCTACTACCATCTATGAGCAATATAATATCATCGAAATTCGTAACATTTTCTGCATATTAATACAAAAATCTTTACGTGATATGTTTATACAGATAAATATTTGTTGTTTATGATCATTAATAATAATTGGGTGCGTGAGAGTGTTTTCGCTTAACGAATAGTCAAATTTCAATTGCAGCTGATACGCCTAATGCAGTTACGGCCTTAACGTTGCGTAAGAAACGGATAGCTGGTTAATCCACTCCTTGGGTGTCTAGTTTTATGTGGAGATACATAAAGCGCAATAAACTATGACTCGTTCACTTCACTATGAAAAGAAAAACGTGCTAAGTGAATTTGAACCTTAACTCTGTGGAATAAGTTACACGTAAAACTAAGTTCAAGTTGTATGGCCCTTGCACGTGGGTGAATCGAAGCTACGTTATTATAGCTTTACGGCCTCCTGTCATTCATTTAGCGAATGCGATAGGCGGATTTGAATGATTTACTCGCACATAAGAATATGTACGTCCAAAAGCATTATATCATGGAAAGGTTTTGGGTTAAAATATTCAAGCATATTGGGCTTTTAAAGAGAAGTGTGGCGTGATTGTAATCAGTTTTACTAAAAATGTAGGCACTTATATCTAGGTAATATAGGCACCTAAGTAAGCGCTGGGGTGCTTTATTGCGTAGCATTGGGTTTAAAAAATTTATGAATACTACACTTACTGTCGAAAAAAAGTAGGTACTGTCGATGTTAAAGTATTGTTGCAATACAATGGCTTGTCTACCTACTTACATATTGTTTATTTAAATTTTATTTCGTATAGGTAGGTACCTATTATAGTAGGTCTATTTATACATATATTTCTAAAGACATTTTAAGATTTACAAAACAATGTTTACTATAGACCCATTTTCTACATATAAGAGAAAAGATTGCCTCATGCCCGAGAAAGCTTCCGCTATCCGTGTTAAAAGCGCTAAGGTTCGAGCCAGGTAGAACCATGCAAGGTGTGACTTTGAACTGTATAAAAATATACACATATATATATAGGTAATAGGTATTCACTTAATTGCGATGCACTTATAGTATAGGTAACTCGCGCAGGTATAACCTTTATTCAAAATTTCGTAAAAGATAATGAAAATTGATAAACGGAAATTGCGTTTAATAGACGTACCTGTTAAGATACCTATGTTTTGTAATTAGAATATACTGTATGTAGTAGTATACTACTTGAAGTAGTTACTCGACCATTAAAATAGAATATTAATAAATACGAATTATAACACAAGGTAAGTTGGTATCTATTCAAAACATGCCAAAGCTCTGGTATTTTTCGCTACAAAAATTACAGCAATTAGTCAAATTCGCTGTTATAATACCTATAGAAGTGTATTATTCTTTTTGGTATTCAAACTGCTTTACAAGAAAAGAAATTTTACAAGCGATTCAATTGAATTCATTAACAAGTTCACATGGTACGTATAATTGTTCGTACATTAAATGTTTGTACATCAAATGAAACAAGGCTAGGTATTATTGTTCTTATTAAAAGTCTGAATCTTTCAAATGAACTAATTAAAAGCTTAGTCAGAGAACTAAGTGTAAAATCACCACACTTTTAAAACTAGAATTTAAACTCAAAGTTCTTTTCAACATTTATTGAATTACAATTAACAAAAATAACTTATTTAACTTTG
>DWGJ01002742.1:0-14938 GCA_018246895.1 Aspitha aspitha aspitha | reverse complement strand
GACCCATTTTAAAAATTCTCTTCACCATACGAAAGCTACATTATCCACGAGTAACATAGGCTATATAACATAACGCTATGACCAATAGGAGCCGAGCAGCAACGAAAAATGGTGCAAAAACGGAAATAATTTATATGGCAAGCCAACTTTTGCGAAGTCGGCTAGATTGTTCTCTAATTAACGCGGGTGAAACCGTGGGGCTCAGCTAGTTACAAATAAAACATTTTAATATCGAACTAGTGCTGCTCGATAAATATAGAAGTCCTAACTCATTTATGTCTTTAACCAAGAACTTCTACTTGTCGATAAAGTCACAGCTCACTACCTGAGCTTTAGATACCCTTTATCTTTTATGACTGAACTATAAAGCATGATAAGGCTCAAGCGCCACCACTTCCACGGGCGTAAACTCACCCTCCACAGTTTACACCCTTAGTATGGAATATTCTAGCATCTTTATATTGTGTTCGTAGCGTTTCAATTTAGCGGTTATCGCAATATGAGGTGGCCTCGTGATCGAGAGGACCTGACTGCAAAACCGAAGCTCGTTGGTTCGATTCCCATACATAAACAATTGTGTGATGAGCAACTGTTCTCAAACTCTCAGATATTTGTCCTGTGGGAATGGACGAACCTCCGGCTTAGAAGTCAAAGGTCAAGCCAACAAAATAACAGACCAGTCATATTAACTAATTGTTTGGCGAGCTGTATGAAATATTAATGTGGTTGGCTTAAGCCGACTAACACGACTTAAGCGACCTCCTTTGACCTTAAGCGGTCACCTACTTAAAGGTTCACAGCTGAACACACAGCTGACTCTTTTGCCTGTGACTAAGCGTATCTATTATGCAAACGCTAGCAAAAATGCTTTGATAGAAGAAGCATTAAAAAAAACGAATGTGGAATTCGAAATATCTTACTTAAATATATGTTAATTTCATTAGGAATATTAGGTAATATTAATTATACTCCAATTGGATTTTTTTAATTTGTACCCCGTAAAAGGTACAATTTGAATTAAACTAATATTTCTGTAATATCTATAAGTGTACCTGTGTGTATGTAACTTTTTACGTTACGTTATTGTCACGTTTTCTGCTATAGTAACAGGTTTCTAGGCCATACTAATCCAGTGTAAATTGGCAGACTTAACACACCTAAGAAAAGTGTGGGCTAAAATCCCGGCACGGACCTCTGAGTTGTTACATGCGTTTTATAACTTAAAGATTGAAATATCACTCGTTATAACGGTTAGGAAAAACTTCGTTAAGGAACCTAAACTAGTAAAAAGTTCGAATGGAATGCATATTCTTTCTCCATCTTAAAGGAGAGTAAGAAAATATCTGAAATTAAAGATCACTTAAAAGACAGAAAGAAAATATTTGTTTCTGAGTATTTAATCTAAATATTCGGTTTACAATTTTGTATTTTAAGAGGCTTAATGATCCTAATTGCCAGCCCTCGTTATAATCTAATTAACGTTCACTCTGAAGGTCACAGACGTAGCGTTGAAGAAGTTTCCTCTTACTTTATATTTAATTTTTGTCATGTTATTAGACATATAATGATAAGAGAAAATATTAGTTTTATGGGGCCATTGATCCCGTATTAGATAGACCCTGTGCTACGGTAACGAGAGAGCATATAACAAATAAAAACATAAAAATGAATCTATTTGGATTTAAATCGTACCTAACCATTGTATACTTAAAGCTTCTTATTGGAAGGCCATAACTAATCATTGGATAATCATCATGTGAAAAAAGTTTTGGATTATATTAATAAAAATAATCAAAGTTTATACTACAAAATGCAACAAGTTTTCTAATACTATTAATTCACTTCATATTCTTTGAAACTCAAAGAAGAGCGGTCGCAGTTTATATAAATTCGCGATCTTGAAAACTGTAACATGAAGCTTTTTATACGTTGGAAATAGTTGTATAACGTAACCCGCAATTACTTACGAGTACCACTTCTGTGCTATTATACTTACTTGTACCTTTTACCTTTTACCTAAAAGTGCAGTTTCACACTAACATTTATCTAAGACTAGATGTGCTCGCGGCTTCGCCTTCGTGGAAATGAATATTTTCCCGTTTTCGTAATATTTGTCATTGTTGCTCTACTCCTATTAGTCATAGCGTGATGTTATACATATAGCCTTCCTCGATAAATAGACTATTCAACACAGCGATAATTTTTCAATTGGGACCAGTAGTTCTTGAGATTAGCGCATTCAAACAAACAAACTCTTCAGCTTTACAACATTCGTTCAGATTACCACATTAATGATCATTATGGTCATTAGGTCATTATCTGCTTTCCACCTACCTCGTTAGGGACCTGGCGTGACGATATGTATGTATGTATGTATGTACTTATGGTCAATTGGATGTCTGTGCTATTACCCGACGTCAGTACATTTTTTTTACATACTTCAGCCCAGCAAATAGGCAAAAGGGACATCAAAACTTAGTTAACATTCTTCTGAACCAAGAAGGAGATCTAACTGTATATGCGAGAGTAAATAAACCTTATCTCGGCAAACGTGCTACACCTGTACCTCACTTATTATCATTGAGCTCGTAGTCAAACACAAGTCTATTGTGTGATTTAAAAAATCTGTAGAAACGAAGTAGAATTTGAAATGTTATAAAGTAGGACTTATTGTTAGAAAATACATATTATAAAAAAAAATAGACAAAATGGTCTATAGCTAACGACTATGAAAAAAATAATTATATCATATTACACGTTGGATACTGCCTTTTTAATAATGCAAACACAATTCGTTTACGTTTATCATCCTTTATCATCCTTTATGATATGACATTATATATCTATTTTAGATGTCGGAAAATACAATGAGGATCCGAATAGGAAAAACATTTACTTGCCCTCGGGTTGCCCATTCCAACTTTTATAAGATAACCTCAAAAGTAAAGAATTCGCCGCAAGATATCACAAAGGAAGTTAAAAAAGAAAAGCGCCCGTATCTCTCAAATGGCAGTCAATTTCATTGTTGTCTCTGTTCAAATATTCCTAATCATAATAGAAATAATACATAAATAATGTCTCGCCTTTGGCTATAAGAATAAATATTTGTCAATGAAAAATTCTTAGGTGGTTAGTTCGATTAGTACCTGGCATTATTCTCTATCCACTTGCATAACAATTATTGGTGTGGATCGAGCATAATGTTTTAAATGTTTTTGATAGTTATTTTTTTGCAGAATCGTTGGACCAAAATTATTAAATCCTACACAATCCCACTAATCTGTCGCGGTTACTTCCAAAAATGGCTTAGAATGTCATTATGAGAGTCGAAATATTGCTGTCTCGTTTTATTGCCATTGTCTAATATCGATAATTTTTATTAAATTATCTGTCTGATTATGTCAACACTCAGTGTATGAAAAATTCTGCTAACAATGACCTACTCAACGAAGTCGAGACGAGAAGACATTACGTAATACACTCTTAAAGTATAACCACCTCATTCATATACTTTCAATGGCATCGTTTTATCTATTGTATATTTTATCTCGGTCACTCTTAGTGTCTTAGCGTTTGATTGAAAGGGACAAAACAAAAAGCCACAATTCGAAGTAACAATACAAGTGGGGTTTGCTATCTTGCCGCAACGGACTGTTGTAAGATCCTTTAATGTCATTTAAAACAACAAAAACTTTAGGTTTGGAAAATCTCACAAATCTTCGTAATTATTTCTAACAGATTATGGTTATAGGTACAATAAGTTGAGTCACAGTCCCAGAAGTTTAAATTAAACTGTCATTATTATGATAAGACATAATTTAACCTCTGCTTTGCAGCCGTCGACAATAAAATCGTAAAAACTGAAATAAATGACGATCAACTTGCAACCAATATTGGTTCGTTACATAACAATGTACGGATAATAAATGTCCCATCAATGAATTGTGTCATCCAAATTGTCTCCCGTCCTATTTCGTGATATGAAAAATATGTAACCATCTCGTTCTAGCGCTAGTTTCATCGTCCAATTTGTAAGCAGCACACGGATCCTGCCAAAAAAATAACAACGGGTACATTGAACCCGAACTGTGTCAGTTATGTTAAAAATCTTCCATATTTGAAATCTCACAGCATTCGATTGTATTGCATATGCGATATATACATAAGTCAGTAATTAAGTAAGAAATTTAATACTCTCATTGTTTTCAGAGAATGCTGGTTGGATATATCAGCGGGATAGCGCTGCAATTGCTAGAAAGTACGAGTATTAACTGTTTAACTTTAAAGTTTTTCATAGCGCTGATAGCGCGTGAAAATTGTCGACAAAATAATCTATATATTAATACGTGAAGCGAAAACTTTGGATCCCTTTTTACGAAAATCCAAAATCCCAAGTCATTTGGGTAATTGTTAAAAGTACTTTTTAATAGCACTCATAATAAGCAAATGTATTTCTCTATCAATAAATGAAGTTTGGAAGTTAATTAGCTTGGAGGTTACCAAATATGGTAAACTGCTAACATTATTACTCACAACCAAAAAATATTTTACTGTCATATAGTATTTTTAATAATTGCAGATAAAATCGAGAAACTGCTCATCTAAAGCGTTATTTGAGTTGAAATGTTGAATGTCTTTAGCTGACAACGTGTGACAATAATAATGATTGAAGAGACATTTGTGGAGAAAATTGGAGTCGAGCGTTACTCTCTCAAATGGAATATCGATGATTGGTTTCCGAAGCCGTTTGAATTTTGATGAAATTTTATCTGAATTTAAATTGATTAAAATTTAATTAATTTAAACTTTCTTTCCTTTTTATTTAACAACCTTAATATATCGTGAATTTATTGCTAATCATGCTCATGTTCGCATATTTCTACAAACCGACATTCATACGCGTATAAGGAGCTAGATCTACATACATACATAGATATCGTCACGCCAGTTCTCTAGCGGGGTGGGCAGAAAGCAGCGAGTGCCAAATATCACTGTCCATACAAACCTGCCGTGCTTCATCTAAATTCATCACTCTCTTCATCCAGATCTCTTCCCTGATGTTTAATTTTTTTATTAATTCTTTTCACTGTTCCATTCGGTACATGTCTCCTCTCATACTTAGGGTATTTTAGATCAAATTATCGAAGTCGAATTAAGCGAAAGTCTATGCTTTATTTATTATTTATTAATATTATAAAGCTGAAAATTTTGTTTAGTTCAACGCGCTAATCTCAAGAACTACTGGTCGAAGTGAAAAATTATTTTTGTGTTGAATAGTCAATTTATTGAGAAAGGCTATAGCTATGTAACATCACGCTACGATTAATAGAAATGGAGCAGCAATGACAAATGTCGCAAAAACGGGAAAACATTGATTTCCACGCGGGCGAAGCTGCGGGCAAGTATAAAATGCAATATTGAGAAACATTTGCGCATAATAGAGGGAGGGAGTACGTGTATTGAATATAGACTAAGCACATGTTGTCGGGCGAGCAAATAACATCGCATCTCTCACATTGTTCATGTTTAATATTGGATCTGCATTCGGTTATCTGACGAAATCTATATCTATATCTTTTCCTATTTTAAATAGGTCACCATCTCAGTCTTCACGAGCAGCAACGCATCTGTGTCCGACCTCTCGTTGGACGGTTACTAACATAAATATAATGGCCGTTCATGGACAGCAATCTCTGATACAACTGTAGGAAAGGGACTATTAGTGTATACATACACTACAGCAATTTTGTAATTAGTAACCATTTTTTTCTCTAATTACCCACTAGGAAGAGTCTAGGCAGAGTCTACACTGTTGGTAACTAGACAACAGCTACATACATACATTTATAA
The DNA here is from genome assembly GCA_018246895.1 of Aspitha aspitha aspitha. Classification (NCBI taxonomy): domain Eukaryota; kingdom Metazoa; phylum Arthropoda; class Insecta; order Lepidoptera; family Hesperiidae; genus Aspitha; species Aspitha aspitha. The sequence continues at coordinate 9,088 of DWGJ01002742.1, read as the reverse complement.
TTACGTAAATAAATATATTCACCACACAGAGAGTTGTTCTGGGTTGCATTTGAATCCAAGCCATCCGCTCAACCACCGTCACTAACCACTTAACCAATAGACCAGTAATAAACGATATTTTCAATATATAAAATAAATATATTTACGCTTGTACATCCTGAGATCTAACCCAAAATTACGATTCCACTATTTTCCAATACCAGGGATTCCAGTAATCCTATTGTATTATCTACATAATAATTCCTTGTAATATATTTCCTTCGCTTCTATCTCCACTATTCATTGTACGAATGAACTTGGTATAACAAAATTAATAATACCAGCACCGATACCTTACTATACAGTCACAATTCATTGTAGCCAATGAAGTGCCATAGATATACAATACCTACTTTGTTCGCTAAAATCTATTTGTTAAAAGCACAATTAGGACGATGATTATTGTAACAACTTTTAAAGTTTCTCTTTTTTGTCACAATAAACTATTCCTAAATATTAATAATATCACGGATATGCAGATTTGGTATCCTGCAATTATATATTTATTTTATTTATATTTATTTAATTTAACTTTCGGCTATGGATGTCTTTTTATAACAAACACTACGATGTTCAATAGACTTCATACCCTTAGAAATATCTCCTATAGATATTTATGTTTTTATGTTTACTCTGTGTATGTATGTATGTGCATCTTTTTAATTTAAATTTAACACCTGCCTCAAATTCTCTTCATCCACCCAGGGTTAACTGGTAGAAAATGCCACGCGGCTTTAAGTTCGCCCATTGTTACTTTTATTTTAAAGGTGCAATAAAGAATTTAAATATAATAAAAAATTAATATCATTCCTTTACCATAGCACTGAGTGATTTTTTTTTAAACCTATACAGAAATACCCTACTGTGTACGTGAACTCAGCCACGTCTAATTTTAATAATGCTAGTAGTAAAACGTTCTACCGCTTACAAATAGTCGCGTGTATACAAAACCTTTGCAGCTACAATGCACTCACATTTACCGCTTCCAACATTGCGGGTTTGAATCGACATACGAGAATTCACTCTGCTTTTTAATCGAAATGAAATGTATGTCCAGTGAATTTGGGATAAAGTAATTGCTCCTTAAATCAATTAATTCAATTAAATAGTTCACTACCGGTTGGAGGATGATTTTATAAAAACTAATACCAATTTTCATATTACATACTTCGCAACGGACGGATTTCCAAACAAATCCATCGTTTAAGCTCTCAAGGGCATATAACAACAATTTTTCCTTAACCTGTGCCTACATCACAAGATAATCCATTTCAACTTTCATGTTTCTACATAGTTTCAGTATCTCAGATTACAGAAAAATAAAAATGTATATGATGATGATGATGATGATGATGATGATGATGATGATATCCTTTAGTCCCTCATCAGGGACATAGGGCTCGAAGAAGCTTTTTCCATTTGGCACGATCCGTCAGCTTGTCCTAGTCTAGTCCAGTCGAAGCAGCCTCTTTCTCTTTCTTTAAAAATGTATATACACATTCTATATTTTATATGCTATAAAAACAAAGATCCAGATAATAAAGATATACAGTTAACGTTAATATTAAAATATTAATTATATCAAGTCTTTCCAACTACGTAGATACGAGTAGATGTTACCTTAAAATTTTAACGACTGACTTGAGCTTTGACGAGAGGTTTAACGACTAACACTCATATTTATATACGCTCCGCTTTAGATATTCAGTGTTTGTCTCTTTCTATCACACTTGGTATACGTAAAAAGGAACGAGACAGAACAAACTCGTTTTTATTTTTCTTTAGCCCTTAAGTACCACTGGTGGGTACATTGATATTTCTAATCATATCTGTTCCAGAAATTGTATTACATAATCGTTTTTATTTTATCACTTATTGTTATGCGACCATTAATATCTTAATAACATTTCCACATCTTTACCCTACTCTTAGTCAACAAGCCAATTAGGAACCTTTAGGGACAACCAAACAGATTCTTTGACAATGTTAACTAAAATTTCTAAACATATTTATATGTTGAAAACTTTAGTGGCAATAAATTATAGTACAAAAGAAACGTAAAATCATCATAATCAGTCGTAATTAAGAATGTATGAAAGATTGTAGAAATAACACAATTTTATTATTACTTAAGTGTATTTACTTTTAATTATTTAACCGGCGTGGTTGCATGAAGCAAGTGATGGATGTAGATGAAGCACAGGTTTGTAAGGATAGATATATTTGCACTCGCTGCTTTCAGCCTACCCCGTTAGCGACCTGGCGTGACTGTATGTAACATACATACCGTACATATATTGTACTTAAGTCTAAAGTTTAATTTGAACCGCTAGCTATAAAATCACAATCGTATAGTTTTGAATTTTGCGTGCGAAGACGGTAATGAGTTAGCGGGTAAATTAAAGTCAGCAAAGCAGTGTGGGCGTTCGTACCTATGGTCGACCCGACAACGCAATTCCATTGTTTCTACGAATATTAATTTGAAACGGCCTCGGTAGTGAAACGAATATCAATACTAGGAGTATTTCTTGAGATTCTATGTAATACTGCTAACATTTCTAAAATTACAGAGTAATATTTCTATATATTTTTTTCCATATTTTAATAAGCTGTAACGCCTAGCAATTACGATCTTCAAAATAATTTATCGGCTATATATTGGCGAGAACTAATAGCTATACCTATGACAAAAAAAATCTCAAAATTTGTCCAATAGTTTTTGCGTCAAAACCGGAAACAGACAGACAAAAATAGGAAAACGAATTTTTTTCCCTTGTGTTATTTGTATTGAAGATCCCTAGAGGTATTTTTTTAGTTTTTATTCAATGTACAGAGTTAAACTCTTCTACAGTTTTATTGTTTTTAGATAGATATGCTTATTTGTAAAACTTTTACGTCAAATTTTCTAGAGAAACGATGGGAATCTTAGACACTACGTTTCTTTCTGGTATATTGAGAAAGGCTTTTAAAAAACATGCTTCTAAGGTACCGTTCGCTTTATTTTCCTTCTGGAGTACGAAAGCGTCTCAAAATAGCAGTCATCTATCTAAGGGCTCTAGTATAACAATGATGGCCTTAGCCCTTCATATTTTGAAGGCAGCACCGTATCCAATAGCGGTGATATAAAAGGGAAAGTAACTTGCATGCTATTTTTATATTATACCATCGCGGCAGGTCTGTAAAGGGTTAGGCAGAGTATCGAATGCCAAACATGTCTGTCCTTATTAACCCGATTTAAGAAACACTTATGTACGTAATTCGTGTGACCTCGTGGTCGAGTGGTTAGAGACCCTGACTTCAAAATCGGTCCGGGGTTCGATTCCCACCCAAATCAAGTATTTGCGTGATGAGCACATTTCTTTGTTGTGGCTTGGTATAACAAAAATATCTGTACATGTATTATACAGCTTTTAAAAATACAAATTATTTTCGATGTGCAGTATATTTCTACCTGTATTCACTTCCTAGTACTTTCGCCTCAGTAAAATATTTGACTGCCGGAGACACAAAGCATTATGCCGCGCTAGAATACAGATCGGATGAAACTACACAATATTTTCGTTCACCAGAATACTGAACAGTACAAATTGAATGCAATAGTGAATAAACTGTGCCCATATTTTAATATTCCGCCAATTTGGAGACATTTCACAGAAACAAAGCTCTATTTGTCCTCGAAAATGTTTTATGAGTTGGCCCTTTAATGCAGTTTAGTTTTCAAATACTTTAAATGTAAACGAAATTATGTTTAGAATCTTCTTTTTTAATTGTACCTATTCAAAATTGTTAATGTCATTTATCATTTGATAATTTAATAATTTTGTCCAGGAGTTAGTATACATAAAACACCGAATCCCAAAACATGCTTATTTTCTAAATATGTACATATATATCTATGGCATCACGTTATGAAGCAAGTTCCGGATTCGATTCCCAGCTGATTTTGCACCAGTGAATTCGCTATGCTGTTCATATGGATTGTGTACTTATACATATTTGTAGCCATGAACTTACGGAAGCCACAAGTTGGTTTTCAAGCGTGTAAAGGAAGAATATATTAATTCGTAATTAAAACCGACAAGTACTTGACTGCATCAGTAATGGAGTTAGGGCCTTGTAGAGGTTACTTTGTAAGCTGCTAACGTATATAAATGTTGTCTCTAAATTTTTACAATCAGGAAGCAACTGCTTATTTATAACATGATTATTATATTTTCACATCGTATTTAACGATACCAGCCGTACATACAAACTAATACATGATAATATAATCATTCGCACGATCACACATTTTGATAATGATGTCAATTAAAATTGAAACGCATTATTTCGACAATAAACATTTGCTATGTTAATAGTTGTACAGTATTATTAAGTTTTCTTAATATTATCGATCAAAGCTATCAATGTTAGGATAAGTTCTGTGCGATTATTTTTGTAATTGTGAAATCGTTCTAAACACAATAATAAAATTGGGTTTATTGAGGAGATCAATTATAGTGATTAGTGATAAATTGAGCGTAAAATACATATTTCCAAATGTATAGATATTACAGTACATCTGTAAGTCGAGAGGAAAAATAATTTGACAACGAAAAGGCTTTGAGTGGTTGAATTATAAATAAAGGGAACAATGTTAGAACTGGAACACACCTAAGATCTTACAGTGAATATAGCAACTCGTAAATATTCCCATCTACACTAATATTATAAAGCTGAAGAGATGGTTTGGTTGAACGCGCTAATCTCAGGAACTGCTTATGCGAATTGAAAAATTATTTTTCTATTCAATAGTCCATTTATTGAGGAAGGCTTTAGGTTATATAACATCACGCTATAACTAAAAGGAATGGAGCAGCAGTGACAAATGTTGCAAAAACCGGAAAATATTTATTTCCACGCGGGCGAAGCTGCGGGGCACAGCTAGTTCTAGATAACATTAAAAATTATAGTAACACCTTGGGACAACTCACCCAAAAATAGGCAGCGCTATAGGGTAACAAGACAGATAAGGAACATAATAAATGTATATCTATGATATAAGAATATTATATGTATCACGTTGGAATCTTATCTTATATCTTATAGCGAACTATCAGTAGGTACTAGTAGTTTATGTTAGGATATAAATATACTGTACTAAAGTTGATCGAATTATATGAAATTCGATGCGGAAGTAATATGAAAATATATAACTTGGCGTCGTAACTAATAAGTTTTTAAGCACACATTATGTAAACCATGTACCAAAACGCTTTTAGTAGAAAAAATACGAAATTAAAAAAGCTCTTTACTCACACGCCATCATTCCAATCCACACGCAAAGGAAATTATTTGCATGTGTTATAAAAAAATAACACGATTTTTTTCACTCCGCCAAGTAATCTCACGCTACGATTAGCAAGACACCAAAATCACTTCACCATTCACAAATATTTAACGTTTCTTATAGAATTTATTCGGAAATGTGACAATAATCATCAGTTACGATTTTTAAAAATATGTTCAACTACTTTTAATAAAGAAATTAATTTTTTAAAATGACAACTGGTCGTATCGCGCTACGGCGTAGCCCTCCGTTCGTTACGAAGCTGTGCTACGGACTGACGTAGCATCAATTTGGAGGGAAAAGGCTCTGCGCACAGAGCTGCCGCCTACGCGTGTGGGTGTACAGCACTTCGTTGGCATAGCTAAAAATTTTCAATATTCAATATTCGTGCAATTTGTGTACATAAATATTATAATAAAAATATTTTGTGCGAAAAAAAAAATTTGGGCGAAATTCTAAAATATTTTGATACAATCGTAATAGAAATTAATTATAATCCTCATCAATTTGTTTACTTAATCCGCCTGAATTTGAATCCCAGAGGAAGAGTCTGAAATTCAAACCACTGGGCTATTGTTTGTCCTTCTTAAGAAAACATATTATATTTAAGAAAATAATATTATAAATTAAAATAATTAAATAAGCAAACAATTCAGAAACAAATTTGAAATAGAATTTCATTGCTTAGATGACGGATATCATGACTGACATGTCTGTAACTCTTGTCTGTTCAAAACATGACTTGTGACCAATATTAAGTAAAAGTGAAATCAATAAAATATTACATTATATTTTGCCCTTCAATATGAATTTATCTTCAAGTAAGCGTAAAGTTAGAACTAACATTAACAAAGCCTTCACACAAAGTTCTAACAACAGGGTGAATATTTCACGCCCTCTAATTATGTAGATTTCTAAATTACTCTATATAAGAGTTGACACGAATTGTGCGTGAGAGTTTAGATTAGGTTTCCTTAACAATAACTCTATAGAGACTCTGTATATTGCGGATAATTTAGCGATAATATAACGAAACAAAATATTTTTTTACGTTTGTCGTAATCAAGACTACATTGTAAGTACGACCCAAATTAACTTGTCATATTTTTAACGGAAAATTCTACAGAATACATTCCACTGTTTATCGTTTAACGGATTCCAAAATAATGATTACGTAACTTTGTTGTCCGTTAATCTGAAAATCTGAATCTTAAAGACCAGCTCTTAGAAGTGGGACGTAAGACGGGGTACAGTCAATTTGGCAGTAAATGAGATTTATTAATTTCATATTTGAACGTGTTATTTTGCCTGGTACGTACTTTAATTAATGACGTATTGTATTTTTGTTATCTATATGTATTATAACGGCAATATCCATTATCACAAAAGTGACAGATGCCTTTCTGAACTCGAATTTTAAAAATCAAAGAATCTTCTGGAAAGTGTGACTGCGTGATCAATACCGCAGTAAGTACTATTTGATGGCTCGTTGTGTACGGTCATCTGCTAGCTGGATAGTTGTTTGGTGGATAGTAAAGGTATTTTCTTTCTTCTTTTTTATATTTGTTCTGCATCTGGAAAGATATTACATATTAATCTACTTGTATCCTCATCTGAGATGTGAATGAGTGGCGTTATCTCTCTTTAGAGCCATCAACATAATTACATTGTTGACACCAGTTCAGAATTAAAAAAGTTAAGGCCATATTCTATTCTGGGCAAGTGAGAATTGGAAGAGTAAGTGCTTTTTCTCTTATGATATGATGACTAAGAGGGAATCATCAAACCAGTGAATATGTTGGCATATCCCTCGTTGCTTACCGTTTCTATCAGGCTCAACGCAGTCGACGCAACGAGTTCCAGGACCTGAGGCGTTCCCACTACCGCCGCTGCACTCTGCTTAGTTTTTAAAAATTGCAAATCATTTGTTCTTACTTGTAACATAGCCTGGAGTTAGGTTATAGAACTAAGATTTTGTCTTAAATAAAGTCTTAAAATATTTTCGTATCCCACATCCCCCGTTTGTAGGTTAGCCAACTAACCTACATACGACAGTATGTTTGATGCCAAATTGGGTGTCAATAACACATTGAATTCGATTCCTCGTTGCATTTTCAATGACTAGAGTGCAGTGATCAATTAAACTAGGATTCCTGCAACTAAACCTAAATTATTTAACGTCACTGCAAGCGGTTATTAGATGTAGCAGAGATAAAAGAAATTTAAATATTTCATGCAACGTTTCAACTGAACTATGAAAGTACATTATTAAGTTAAGTTGAGCATTAATCAGCTCTATCCAATTTATAGTAGCTAATGAATAACTTAATTTTCTTATTATTATAGGTATAGGTATAGGTACCACGAAAATGAGATGGATTATACAATATAATACCTACTATTGTTGGGAATAATTACGATATCATATTCTAAAGCTTATAAACTGCTAAGTTATTAGATTAATAACCAACATAGGATAGGCCTAAAGGCATTAAATAGTGTTTGATCAGTTCGAACTAGCTTGAGGAATCACGTGTATTGACCTAAACATTGTGTTTGATTAGTTTCTCGATGGTTTTCATATCTACATACATAAGTATATCAATATTATCTATTAGCTATTCTGTTACCACAACACAGACTTAATTGTCTGAAATCAGACAACCAAGTGTCAAATTGTCCTAATTATCATATTATGCAGTTTCTGTTGATAGTTATTATAAGCAGTAATAGTTCTGTTTCAGTTTTAAAACCGTATATATAAGATTAACCCACTTTATATATTTTCCTATTGGATTGAGGCAACTGCGTGCCGAGCTAGCCAAGTACTAGTTGGCAGACTTCAGACGCGTCAAAACACATTGTGCCGAACGCTCAGACTTGGTATTTTCTTCACAGAAATAGGGGTATAAGCTAGTAACATTGTTTGTCAATGCTAATAGATTGTATTCTTTCACTTTAATAACCCATTTCTCTTTCTCATTCAAATGTCAAATAATAAGCCAAGTCCTTTTCAAATACATTTTTATTATTCAAATATTTACGGAAAATATTACAAAATTGTATATAATCACTACAAACTCGATTCAAGAAAGAATGAACTAAAGAAATAATTCCAGTCTTATTTTTCATGATTCTCATAATATCTACATATATATTTTCCAACTACTAACATAGGACGCATCTGATATTCCGCGTAAGACGCCTCACTCAATTTTACCTGAAAAAAAATATCAATAATAGAACAAACTAAAATGTAAATTATATACACTAATCGCAATAGCCGACATCAGTTGTTTCTTATAATTGGCAAACTTTACAAAAATCAGACCCACGTCTTATTGATTGTCATTGCTTGTTAGCATTATTGATACCACAGTCATCGGCTGAGCATAAGCAGCCTTAAAGTAAGTAAAGTAAGGGAGTCTCACTTATTAACACCTTATACTAACTGAATTCACACTAACAGCTCGTACAGCGCTGTTAGGAGTCGGTTGCAGATGTCAATGGGCAGTAGCTGCTGCCTCCTCGTTTGCTGCTCTATTCAAATGAAAAAAATGGCAAAACGACTAACACCGTGCTGTCTGATAATAAATAATAATAATAAATATCTGGGGACATTTCCACACATGGCTGCCTGATACCAAATTAGGCAATTTAATGCCTGCGTTATGGTAACCGGACAGCTGATAAACATACATATATACATACGATATAGTA
>DWGJ01002741.1:0-14941 GCA_018246895.1 Aspitha aspitha aspitha | reverse complement strand
TAAGTGTGCCAAATTTCATACTCCTCCGTGCCCGCAATTTTCGTAAAAAGGGATCCAAAGTTTTCCCTTCACGTATTAATATATAGATGTACATACGTAAATGTGATACGGATTTCTACAGTTACGTAAAATTGTCCATATCACATGATTGACAGAAGATTTAATTTGTCATAGTTTCGTTTAAATAAAGCTGATCGGTTTATGGAATTAATCAGCTATAATTGTACCAACATACATATCACAGTTTTGCCGTATGTCAATGGTAATAGATATTGATATAACACTATGTATTCACTAAAACATTTGATTCTAAAAGGGAAGTCTAAAAGGACGTGTAATTTTTAAGAAAGACAAATATCATCGTAAAATTTTGTCGATCGACGTTGCACTGTTACGACATGACCATATTAACATGTACTTGTAACATGCATATGAGTAGATATGTACCCGTATGCCTTTTCTTTAATCAAATTTAATCAAATTCATTTTATCTTGATATCGTTTTGGACATAATTTATTTTACACACAACCAACCTCCGTCTTTAGTATTAATAGTAGTCTTTATAATTAAATTTCAAGGAACTATTCTTAGCAAGGATTGGCCGGAAAATATATTGCATAAATTTTACAACTATTAGCTATTATCGTAGTTAAAATTCTTTCGGTCTTATCATTATGTAGGTATGGTTTTCGGTTATGGAATTCACTTTTTTATATTTCCATTTATTGACGCCCGCAACGCACTCTAGAATTCGCAGAATAATTCGTGAAATACCCACTTACAATTACAAGTAATTGGGATATGCAAGATTGTTAAGTGTCAAACAAAACGGAACTGCACTGTTGAAATCCAATTTTAAATGTCTGAGCCTTGTCACGACTTCAGTGTTCTTTGAACATCAAATACTCGCTTTATCGTACACAGGGCAATAGATATAACGGTATAACATGATAAACGCACCATCATATCTTGAAATCAACAGAACTGCGAATATTATTTTCTTTTTTCTTCATTATATTCGGGAAATAGTGTTAGGATCTCATATCTGCGAATTATGTGTAATCGTCAATTTATATCACTACGAGGAGAAAACTCGACTAGTTTTTAGAAAACCACACCCGAGATCATCTCGCCGCCTGTATCTGTCCCTGCGGATGAAGAAACGAAATTGGCCTTCGCACAAAAAATATTTCATTCTGCCTTTTATCGTTCTTTTTACGGAAAAGTTCAGTGACGTGATCCTTTCGCTGGAATCTATTCACCGTGAACGATTTATTGTTTTAGTTTTGTAATGATAATAATTTACCATGTTCGCACCTTTTCATACGAAGATGCACTTGGTGTTAAATGATCTGTACAATATTTATGTTCGTCTGTAGACGAACTCTAATAATACCGTCAGCGATTTAAGATTAATTCAAGTTTTGCGACGGAACAAAAACGGTTAAGTGTACTTAATGTTAATTATGTTGTTATCAAACAAACAAAATTACATTTCCTAATATAAAATTTTGCATAAGCAGTTAGATAAGGTATCTGTTTGTGTGTGACGACAATCCACTTGTTCCCATACAGCACATAAAAATTATGTACCAGATAATTTCACGGTATTCACCTCTTATATGGTAATACATATAAGTACATTGCACATAACAATAATTTTATTATGATTTTAGTACGTTTGAGATACCTAAGTATTTTATGTAATACCTGTTATATAAAGTACTAGCTGAGCTCGCGGCTTTGCCCCCATGGAAATCAATATTTTCCGTTTTTGCAACATTTGTTATTGCTGGTCCACTCCTATTAGTCATAGTGTGATGTTATATAGCCTTCCTCAATAAATTGAGTATTCAACACAAAAATAATTTTTCAATTCGAACCAGTAGTTCCTGAGATTTGCGCGTTCAATCAAACAAGCAAATAATTAAACTCTTCAGCTTTATACAATAATATTTACCTGTTATATAAAGTATACTACATCATTGTTATCATTAAAGATTCTTTAGTACATCTAACCAATTAGTAGTTTTTAACCGTAATGTCTATTTAATCTAATTAGATCAATCACATACTCAATGCCAAGTGCAATTACATGATTTAATTTATCATAACCATTATACATATTTTGTATTTCTATGTCTTTTTTCTAATTCCACAGACCTTTGATAACTTTTTGACGTAATAATTAATTTTTTCACTTTGAAATTTTCAAAGAGCGGATGGCTCAAGTCCGCAGAGTAATAACGTTTTTAATCTAACTCTTTCAATAAAAGTTCGACTTTCGCTATGAAAAATTTGTGGCGTAACCGATTTTATTTCGTTACGAGAATATTTCTATTCAACAACAGATGTAGCTTAATTAGAAAACTATTTATTACAGTGCCGTAAAATAAAATTCGTTATAACTACGGTAAGTACGAGTTTTTCGCAGCATTGGATGTTGTTTAGTATATAAGCTGCTCGAATTGTAAGTACAGGTAGATATGGAACAAACTGTCTGCGTCTGTGTTTCACGAGAGTTACAACTTAGGTCTTTTTAAAAGCAGAGTGAATAGGCATTTACTAGGCAAGCATGCTACACCTTAAGCCACATCATCGTTTACCATCAGGCGAGACCGCGAGATAGTGGCCAAATACTATCCTATTTGTAATAAAAAAATATAGGTACAGAAGAAAATGAACAAAATAAAGTTTTTATAAACATTTTAGACGTTATATATCTCTTATCATGCAAAGTCCGTGCAGGTTATGTAAATGTGTTGTAAAGCTTGGACTATATCAGTGCTTGTCACTTCTGAACTTTGACTAAGCTCTCTCGCGAATACTTAATATTTTACGAAACTTAAGTATAAAAAATAAACGAAGGTGCCCTTGTCGTACCTGTTTTATTTTATTAAATGAATTAATAGATAATATAGTGGACTGTATTATTTTATTTGCTCACAAAACATTAACGAATAAACCTTGATGAAGAAAAATGGAAATATTAATAAAAATTATATTCAATAGCACTTAACATTCATTTAGAAGTACAGATAAGTATATATTTTAGAATAAGCGACTAAACATTTTCTCAATTTAAATTGTAATGTAGAGATTGTGAAAACAATTATACATCAAAATATTCAGCAAAATAAGGAACACGACGAACAATTTGGAAAATGCCTTTGGAATTTGGAAAACAACTCGCACATACATAGATAATTATAAAATATTCTGCTAATACTTACTTAACTACCGAATGCAGTAGAAACATTTCATCGTATCCCCTGAAACATTCCGAACATTAAATACAAACCAAAGTTTTGTTGAGACGGTGAAATACTGTCTCGGGACAAAAAATACCGTAAGCCTCCGCTTCGGCCATTATACATATTAATGCAGAAAATGACTTCTTGCTGTTGCTCCCTTATGGAAAAAACAATCATATATTAACCTAATTTTATATACATAACCATATTTCAGTTCCCAAACATGAAGTGTCATTTGTTAATATTTCAGTATCATTAGCAGAAACCGACCGTTAGAGCTTGTACCTAAATATAGAATACATCCATACTACTCAATAATGAATTGTACTGGGCATGTAGAAGTAAATTATACTTATTAAGGCATTGTAACACGGCATATAATCCCGCAATTTATTCCACTGTTTGTTCTGCGAATGAGTTGGTAAATATCCCAAATCGTAAAATTGAGCGCCCTACAATTTACTCGAGTAAGCTTTATTTGCTAATTTTAAGTAAATAATCCATAAATAAAACGTGCTTAAATTTCCAACGTAACTCTTATCACAAATTAAGCAGTTTTAGAACAACTTAATAAAAATATTTATAAAGGCTTAAAAGGATTTTCAGACAGTCTCATTTGAACCATAATAAATTATCACAACGAATAAAAAAGACCATATTAAAACACGTAAAGTGAATTAGGCTTTGTTTACCCTTTTATTTTTTTTCTCTCTCGGGTTTCTTCTCATAATGAAAAGATTTAAGGCGATATTCCACCACGCTGACCAAATGCGACCAAATCGGCAAACTTCCCACTACTCAGAATACATTATAGTCTACTATAAAAATACGAGTAGGTATGCAGATTTTTCTCGCGACGTTTTTATTTACCTTCACAGGGGACGATATTTAATTTTTAATTTATACTTCCTAGGGATCTTTGTTAAAGCAAAAGAATGTGTAAAACTTGATTTCAAATAGGAATATTTTTCTAATTTACAAACAATATTTTATAAATTGCAAAATATGTAAGGGTACTGTCAGTCAGTATAGGTGTCTCTGGTATAGTTTATAATTTTTTTTAGCGAAAAAGGTTCTACTATATCGTGTAAGTTCTTTGCATTGTTTCGAGCCGGATCTCACAAAGCCACTGGTACTATTATTTATACTTCTTGAATACATGCCAAGAGGCAATTCTCCAAATTTATGTTCTTGTGAAGCGTTAAAGTTTAAATAAATGGTACATTTTGTTCATTACTTTGAAGAGCCCGCGAAGAAATTACAAAGTAATGATTTTCATTCCTTTTTAATTACTATAGCAAAAGTATGAAATAGAACGGGGAAAGCAAAGTTACAGAAACATAAGAAAGAATATGAATTGTTCGTCCTATACAGGAATATCTTCTAAAAGATTCCTTCAAGAGCAGTTGAAATATGCCTACCTACGCAATAAGTACACATTCCATAAAATAGAAGTGAAAAATGTAAGACTAGAACTTATTGAAAGATCAATGTAATAGTAATAATAAAACAACACTAATGTTCTTGTTTGTTGTACGGTAATTGTAAAGATATGCGCATATACAGAGATGTAGAAGCGCATAGAACCCCTTTAATTGCATTGTTTAAGTACAAGGTATTAAAACAATGAGCAGACATGTTAAATAGCTTGTTCTATGTTGATATTCTTCATTATATGATTATATGATGATGTTCAGTATATGTTGTTACGACGAATATTATGGTTTCGCATATAAATTAGTTAAATTACATAATTGTTATTTACAAAAAGGATGAACATGTCTATTTTATACCTTCGATCCACGTGCTGCAGTTGTTTACAACAAGGGAGCAATTAAGCCTGTGTAGGCTAGGTTACTTTCATTCAATATTGGTGCTTGCGAAATTGGTCGTATGTCAACAGGGACACGTTAGTGGTGTGCGGTGTCGCTTCGTTAGTTTCGGTTTCTATATTATTCCAAGCACTCTCAACGCACCTGACCACAATTTTCGTTTAATTAAAACTTTATTGTATGAACAGCAATGAATACGGATTGAGACATTTGTTTTATTACAACGCTTCTACTCATATGTTCGTTGATATCAAAACTTATTATAAAGTTGTCAGTAATAATGAAATGAGTATAGTTTAAAATTTAAATGCTGCCTGGTCACCACAAACTTAATACCGATATTAATAATAAATATTAAATACCCATATTAATAATACAGATAAGATATCGATATTAATAATAAATACTAAACTTAATACCGATATTAAAGAAAATATTTTGGCATGCCTCATTAAATACAATGTTTGTTCAGTCATTTTCATCGATGCGTCTAACGGGAAACTCTGCTATATTTTTTGCAACATATATCAATTTATGGCACGCGTCAGCGACACGTTTTGATGATACTTTTTTCAGACAGACCCTTACGGTTTTGACAAATTTCCTTCTATTTTTTGCTTAGAAGATTCGGCTACATTGCTATTATCACAATGACATGGGGATTCCATTTTGTATTTTCTGTTACTACAAACATTTCGTTAGGTTATACCTACTTTGCAAAAAAATATATTAATCACACATATATTTTAAGTGTACACATGTTATAGATTCTTCTTATGTCAGAAATAATTCACAACACTACCTTCAATACACAAAGAAAGTGATTTCTTCAAAACAGATTGGTATCATCAATCAATCTGTTGATTGATCGAGTTGTTTGTTCTAAATTAATTCTTACAGATTCGTAAAATTCCGAACGTCAACAAAATGCCGTTACTGGCCATGAACAAGTCACCACTAATAGTAACTTCTCTGTAGCCTTAGAGGTTGATTGCAGATGTCAGTGGGCGGCAGCAGAAACTTGTCACTGCTGTCTGCTCGATTGCTGCTCTATACGCATAAAAAGTAATGTTTCATGCAAATATGTATATACATCCACATATGTATATGCATCCACAGGAATATAAAACTCCGCTGTTTCCTCATTCTACAAAATTAATAAACCGTAGTATTCGCAATTGCGATTAAAACGCTAATGAAAAATGGCACCATTCTAAGAATATTGATGTTTCATTCGAACCATTGTTTGCATGACAACTCGTCAGAACAATAGACGTCTGAGAAATTATCCTTGACGTTTTCAATAATAATATGGATTCTTGTACCTATAGCGCTTAACACTATATACTATACTACATACTATATACGCTTATCTTAAATATCAGATAACAACTTCGGACATATTATTCTTGCTAATTTTTAGCAACTAAGTGAAATTGTAAACTCGTGTGTGACTAGTAAACTCGTGAAATTGTTATAAAAAAGTATTTGGCACAGTAAAGAATCCGTGTATATTAGGCAAAAACGTCTCAAAACTGATGACTGTTCTTATCTACATTATTTACTAAAGCGAATTTAAGGCCGCTGATTAATCGCATGTTTAGAACTCAAAGCTTTATGTATGTATGTGTCGCGGAGATCTTTTTAGTAAGAGTTCTTTTGATAGATTGAAAAGTCTAAAGCTTCGTGTATCTGTTGAATTTGTTTTAAACTATAAAACATCCATTAGATCGAGCAAACATGAACTAAATCCAAATCCAAAATAGTTTACTGCTATTGTCTAATGTTATAAAATGACTAAAGCCGGATTTAGACCACAATTATCTAAAACTAAATACATTTCCATAACCACAAGGGTAATATGCAAAATTACATTAATAAGCAGCCACTTGTGAATGTTGCCTGCTCGTTTGCTACTCTATGCATATAAAAAAGGTACTATGAGTCCTTCGCTAACCAGTGTTTTAAATGTACTCTATTGGAGAACCTGAATAGGTTAGAGTTATTTAGGTAAGTAGGTAATTACGTAGTTATTTGGTAGTTAATAATATCTACATTATGTAGTTATATTAAATAACATACATATAAAAGTAAACCAAGAAGTTGTTTACTTGTTAATGCATATAATCCGTCTTAAAACACATTGTATACGCCACAAAGAGAGACGGATGACTGAGCTACTTTGGCTCTCTAAATAGCTATTCAAATAAAACACGGCCCAAAAGTGATTGAGCATAATTTCGTTATAAATTATTATATATTATGATTAACTTGCTCTATGGTAGCTAGTAAAATCAAGGCATGCTCATTTTATAGCACATATTATGTATGTACATACACACACGCACGCATTGGTGATTCTTTAAAATGTTTTATCGTCGTATACTTACTCGTATATCATTCTAATCAATTTAATTATTTTACATAATATCTGGTTGAATTATCTATTAATTCTGCAACCTCCACACTATAATACAATGGGACAAAGAATTTCATTAGCTTCCAAATGTATTCCGAGGTCTATCAGACCTAATGCTTGTTAATTTTCCAGTTAAAAGTGTAGTTTATTTAAAAAATATTGGATTATATAGGTTTAAGTACAGGCTAGATCAATATAATAAATTATGTCAGCTATACTTTGGTTGTTAAAACCAGCGATGCTGGACCGACCAGGCGTCGGGGCAGTCTCTCCAATACTTTAATGGTATCATAAAACAATACTTCACATAACATAAGTATACACATCTAAAAATATTATAATTACTAAAACTGGTAATGTATGGTTGTGTCAACTACGTTAGTTATCTATATTTACAAAAAGTGCAATACGAGTCTAACAAGGTTAGCTACATATCATCACATGTGTACGTACCTGGATGCATGGTAGAGTGAGGTTCCCATTAGTTAATAGCGTTGATTGCCTACACGACATCGAAAATAATACAACGCCCTCGTAAAATTAATCCTTTTGTACCTGCGTCACTTTCAAACGTACAACTTTTGTAAATGACTTTTTGAATTCGAAAAGTGCACTTGTTTCATATTATGCACTTCATAATTAATTCAGCAGTTAATGTTATTATTTTTTTATGTACAAATCCCTCCGTGCTATACGTATGTATAGGGTAAAACGTAATCAGACACCTACGCGGGAAATAAAGTTAGAGTACAACAATAATTTCTTTTTCACCAAAAATTTTCACTTTAGATTATATTCTAGTTTAAGTGAAGTTATGGGCACACAATGGTCTTCGGGCTTGCTTGTCATCTGCAAATAGATCGCTATTGTTATTATTTTGATACGCTCCTGAATTTCCGACCAATTTCATGGAATTCCGTCCGAAATTTAAATAACAATGTTGATAGGTATTCGTAAATGAAAAAGCTTTGTAAATAGTTTTCGATGATTGACTCCTCCATTCGAAGTGTTACAAGGAAATATCAGGTGAAGCAATTAATACTAAACATCTATTCATCTTTAAGTAGAATACCACACCATGGTCGTATTGATCATCTGCAATTTCTACACCAGGCTTTTTGAGGATAATTGATAGCATCACAGAAAACTCATTGGAACTATTAATGGCACAAGGAAGAGTCCGACCTGCCACAAGATGGACAGACTCCATTAAATCGCCTATTAAATGTTTCCTTATTCAACGTATGTATGTATACGCAGTGCTAAGAATAAAGAGTATGGTGAGGTTCCGCGAGATTGATTGATTACGTACATACATATATGTATGTATATATATATATAGGTACCTATGTTCTAACGACTTAATGGCGTCTAATCTGAAGACCTCCGAAGTTGTATTGTAAAGATAACTGATAATTTTTGTGTATGTTTGGTATTTTACTTCAGTAGTTAAAAATTTTAATGTAAACATTTAAAAATTCATTTATTTCTGAATACGACAAAATCTTTTATTGTCTAAGTTACTTCACTAAATAATGTAAACAATATCTAACATTAGTTGTCGGTGCCTTTGAAGAACAAAAGTAAAATTGTAGCCAGTGTAGGCTGAGTTCATGTAAAATTGTAAGGATCTCGCGACAAGTGTCATACTAAATATAAGTTATAAGATTCGGTGATATAAAGGCCTCTCGTGTACGCGATAAGACATTGCCGCTTCCGGATCCATAATCGTGCGTTTCCAAGTGTAAACATGGGTATCACTTCGGAAGAAATGCCGAGAAACGGTTAAATATTGGTCCGTGTTGCTTTACAGGAAAATGAAAAGCACACAAAGTACTCTTCTGTAACAAATATTTTCTTCTATAATACACAATTTTAGTATGGGACTTGGAAAATTTTGAATACTGATATTTTATAAAGTCCAACAATACAAGCAATACTTCCAACACTGAGTCAGTGTATGTACCATAAAAAATTAGGTCAACATTGATAGTTGTAGTTCTGCGGTGTCCACGTTTTCTTGACATTATTCCAAGGTAAAATGAAAAACCAGTGAGCACTATGAGCTGAGACAGGTTTTATACACATAGCGATATAAGAAACGTCGCTTAAAGATGATATTGAAAAACTTCTGTGCTACTTTTTTACATATAACATATGTTCTCGAGATTATTTTTTTGAAGATGACCTCATTGTCACAATCGTTGCCCTTTCTGTTTATTGTACTTTCCAGTGATATATTTAATTGTAGATAATGTAGATTGTATAAAATAACATGTCAATTTTTATGCATTTATCCACCATCTATAAACCTATTGTAATAAAAAAAATGAAGTGTAGTAAACTTATATCTTAAAGAAAAAATTCGTTGGTGCGTGGCCGCCACGAGCGTCTGTAGTGAAACTTTTTGCTTACTACGTGTAGAAATATGTTATTAACATTTTGTTCATGTCACAAAACCCATACGTATTATTGTATTTATGACAATAGGGCTACGAGCAAAAAAAAAATTATTGAAACAAGATTTACTTATGATGATCCTAATATTTTCTTCCATTTAACTTTTCATAAGTAAATAAAAATGTTGTGTTTTCCATAAAAATGAGATTCGTACATTCATTTATACATTTCGTTGTAGGTACACACTATTTACATTTTTATAAAAAGTAACCTATATATGCCCCAGACAGATTACAATCGACCGAAGCCTTTGGAAGAATAATCTCATCGTGTCTTAAATTTTCGTGACAATCAAAAAACCGTTACACCATCAACAACGTTCCATCACATGCTTCATTACTAATTTTGGACTAGGTAAAACTATCACAGTAGCAGTTCACTAATACTGTACGACTCAAACATGTGGGTTATTGCTATTCACATATCCTTTATAGAAAGCAACTAGGCCACAGTAGCGAGAATTCCAGTTCAACGTCAGTAAGCGTCATAGTATAAATCGTGATGTAACGTGACGAACGAGTATCGTGACGTCACGCTACCAAAGAACTCGCATCACTATTAAAGCACATCATGCTATGGATGTAACAAATATGCACATTTGCAAACTACACGTTATTTACTCATTATTTTATACATATTTACAAGCGGCAAATGAACTGTATGCGTTAAAATGTACGAATATGTTTGCTGGTCCCCGTGTATTGACTTTGGTACTGCTCTTTATATTAGTTATTGAAACGAATAAAACTAACAATAAATGTAAAAGGTGTTGTACATGTATATTCTCCTTTATAATATACATTCATAGCCCTTACAAATTTATTCTGAAAACAAACGGTGTGTTAATGTAATTTTTTCAATTGATGCTGCCTCTAAGTGTGCGTAAAATTTTTAAATAGAAACAAAATTGCGGGTTAAACAGAATTTAAAATACTTTCAGAAGTTACAAATAAAAAGAAACATTTCCGCACTTAATTCCATGACGAATCACACGAGATTGACAAGCCGAAGTTGAGAAGGATGGTGTCAGAACCGCTGTTCAAGATATATAAAATTACAACCCTAAAGCTTTTATGGGTCCGAGCTTTTATGACTCTCATATATATTAACCCCAAGCCGTATTAAACCGACATCAGAATATACCCGTCCGTCTTCGCCGATAATCAAAGTCTTGTGGAGTCTTTGCGTCAGATGATATAAAATACATATTTTATATCTACGAATTATATCTCAAACTTATTATCTGCGCTGTCCTGCATTATGTTTAATACAGCAAATAAACAACGACTGTGCTCTTAATTCATGTCACGCTGGTTTAGGTTTTTAATCAAAGTCGAAGTCCCAGCAGTGCTAATCTACTAATATGGGGGTAAGAATCTCTCTATAACAGTTTATTTGCTGCAGAAACAAAGCAGGCTGCCATCAACAACGTAATAGATGATCACTTTTAATAACAAAAAAAAAGAAAATCACAATGTAAGAAATAAACAAATTTCTCTTTTTACAGACAAAACGATTTTACAGAATTGTTTAGATCGATCGATATTTTACCGCTAACGGAATAAATTTTAAATATTTAAATTAAGGTATATATGTTAACTCAATTAAAATTAACTTTAACATTGTTCCTCATTTTTTCTATCTGAATGTGGATATTATTAATAATATTCGCCTTGGGTGACTTGGACATTGTCAGCGGCTGTTCATCGTTTGTACAAACCAAAAGTGATTGCAGTCTCTTGTAATTCCGTATCCAAGCTCTTCGTTTTTCCTCTGAAAGAGATTTTAATACAAGCTTAAGTTCCATTATACGGGCATTAAAATTTCGTTGACTGAACTTTCAAACATCGGAAAGAAAAAATTTGCTCCCGTTTTAATATCAAAATTGTAACACAAATTCTGTCGCGGAGACTGTAACTTCATAGCACCTACTAATTGCAAATACTTTGGACTTCATTTCTACTGTTTCCTGTTTAAGTGTAGAAAATGATATTGTTCTCTACTATTGTTTTAAAGAGTGTATGTAAGGTAGCAGAATCGGTAATAAACTAAAATATTAAGTTAGTACAGTGTTCCGTTATGTTAGTAAAAATATCTCAGTATCACAGGAGACCCGTCTCAAAGAAAAATAGGTAACCGGAGTCAAAAATACGCGGTTATTTAAAATTCCTTTGACAACAGTTACAGAGAAATGATTTTTAGGGACGTGAAACATTATAATTTGAACAATATGATCATGGTTATTTTTACTGATAACAGTATAGCATACACAATAGTAATAATACTGCTAAACATTATAAAATAACAACTAAAGATCCATAGTTCCGAAAAATTACACACTCGCTTTACTTACGGTTATTACTCATATACAGGTCTAAAATATAGGATGAGTCGCGTGAAGCCTTCGTGCCTGCCGGAACTTGCAGACAATTAAGTAACGCTGTTTATGAAAGCAAGTGCCATCACTACCCATTTACCTCGTAATAGCTTTAATGCGTCGATTAAGATTAATAAAGGTGAGAAAACTATTAAGCTAAATACAAGAAAAGGTTGTTTAACGTAAAAATTACTTCAGAAATGTTTATATTTATATTTTTAGACGCGTGTTTAATTAGATATTAGTTTAAAGTAAACATATACGTTCACCGCTTAAAGGTTCGTGAAGACGATGATATTCTGTATTTACGTATAACTATAACATCCCATATATTATTATTCGTGTTGATATGATATAGCATAGTAGCAGGATTCTCTTGAGTTTATGAGGCAATCACATCACATTCTCCCTCCGCTTTCATCTTCCTAAACTATGCACACAGATAGCACAAGTCATGATCCGGAATAAACGCAATAAAGCGTTTCATATAACAACCACATTCTTGGGGGAACCGTTAAAGGCGAAACAAGCACCACCGTAGGATGAGTTTCTTCAATATTAATAATAATATGGTTCTTACGACCAACTAAGACCTACTAGTCTATTGATTTTCAATCTTATACCATTCACATAAAGATCACGTCACGTTTCTCCCTAAAAGAACCTTTAAAGTTGTCTGGGGTTATAAGAAAGTCTGATAGAGGGTTAGGAGGCCTCCTTACTTTAGTAGGTAATCACTTGCAAAATTCTACAAGTTATGGTCGCATACTATATGACCTATTTATCGATAACAATAAATTTATTCAATGGAGTCCAGTGCAATTTTGACGTTGGTTTTAACACAATTCAATTAAAAAAGGAAATATTAAAAAAATTGTTCACGGTAGCAATTAAGTGCTTAAAAAATTTAATTTAAATTTAAATTATTTCTTTATTCAGTATAAATTACAGTACATTTGTACCATTAAAACAATTAAATAACTATTTGAATGAATAATTTGTTGATAATTAACAACGAAAAATCTGTTGCAGTTATCTTTGTACTTTTGCAACCAGCTTAAGAAAAGTTAGGTATTGTATGCAGATGACTCGTCATTTATCGAATTAACGCTTTAATCAAGTTACTTCCATTTGAGAAAACCTTGGTTCATGTACAACCGTGAATGGATAATATAAGCGAATGAGGCCAGTTGTCCAGTTAGGACTGTGCGGATAAATAAATTCAGCGGTCATGCTCGACAAATCCACCACAAAACATTGGCAATGATTAAATAACGTCATACAGGCAATGTTACAATTCATACAAATCCACTTATAAATACAGTTTGTTGGAAAATTTTGTGATCTTTTTTGTAATCTATATAATTTAAATATTTGTGATAGAGTAATTCTATATTGGTGTGAGTATGATTAAATAAAATAATCAAAACTATTTTAAAGGAAATGTATCTATAGTATTTTATTAAAAATCATTTATTGTAACATCGCACATAATGCTTCTATTTAAACTGTTCTTCTCAAAGATTGTTCGAAGATATCCGAGTATACATATACAAATTTACATGTAAATATTATTTATAATAGAAATAGTACAATAGGAGGAACCCGTCGTGAATACTAGTAACAGCGTAGTATACCTACTGGGAAAATGTTGTTTCTGTTGCTTACTATTTACGAAATAATAATCTACAACAATTTAGAACACTCAAGCATAATGATTTACGCTCCATAATAGTCGTTAAATTAATGTACGAGTTATTAAATGAGCCTTTTGTATGAGAAAGAGCTATTTATATCGCTGTGACCTATTTTAAGCTATTCGTGTCCGAATTAATTTTATTTTGGTTGGAAATAAGGTACCGTTATGTGAAGATAATGATATTTGCATTAACGCCCGTAACATTTTCAAGTTTAATTGTTAGGTATGTTAAATTTAATATTCGTATAGTTGGCTCGTTAAACTTGTACTAAATCTTACTTTAAACATAACTATGAATTTGGTAACAATCTCAGGTTGTTACTTACTCGTATGTAGAAATAATATAAAATAAATATTCAAAGATAAAATCGAAAAAAATAATAAAATAAGAAACCAACTCCTAAATAATTTATTACCAATTAGTGGCAAGTTCGGTAATCTGTTCTGATTTACGTTTGTGGCCAATTTCCACGTTCGAAAACTTATCAATGAGTTGTCAATATCAGTGTACATTTCGCCAACGATTTTCGTGGAAGGCTTGTCGCCACCGCGTCTCGCTAATAACCATCCGCTTAAACCATTTAACTGGCATAAATTGTAGAAAAGTGCCTATAATTATGATAAGTTTTAACGAGAAAAATTATGGTCTTACTGAAAAATTTCCATTTCAATGAGCAACGTTAATTGTATTTCAGGAATACCCGACTTTATGATTGTAATCAATGTAATTAGATCTTAAATCAAAAATAATTGCTTTTTTCGAGTAATCATTCGTTGGTCTGCCTCTTGATATTCATCTGCTACTTCCGCGTTGGAAAAGTTAATGGCAAACTGTACTTCCTAACTTATTCAGTCATTCCCAGATCATCATTGCCAGAGACGTGTATTTGACGGGCGTC
>DWGJ01002740.1:0-14944 GCA_018246895.1 Aspitha aspitha aspitha | reverse complement strand
CATTTGTTTCTTTAATGTCTGAATATAATGAATACATGTATATAAGTAGTATATATCAGCTATTTTATCAGCTGTGGTCACCATAGTGCAGACTGTTCCTACTTTGGGATCTGATAGCAGTATGGAAAATGTGAAACATATACAAAAATCTATGTTACTATTTATATAACACGGATTAATAACTAGGGGTTGACTGGTAGAGAATGCCAATTGCCATTAAGTCCGCCCTTTGTAATAATTGGTTAGAATAAAGAGTAAATAAATAAAATAAAATAAATCACGCACAACGATTAAATTTGAATTTAAATACGCTTCATTTAAAATCTTATTAGATTTTACTATTGACCAACCAATTAAAAATTAATAGGTAATTTATGGTTGCGCAAAGCGTATTTGAATGATATTTCGTAATGCACACTTACGTAACCAGTGTATTTGTTCTTGTATTAGTAAATATGAGTATTTGTAGAGATTTTTATATGGGTATGTTTAAAAAGAACGACTTACTTGTAGCTCAAGATCGACTTTACAAAGAAAAAGTGCCTTACAAGCATGTGCATGCAAAGTACGGGCGGGTGTTCGAATGTGATGTGAGTTTATTCAATAAATTTAATGTATTATGTAATATTTCGTATATTTTTGTCTCGTTCTCCGGCCAAAAGGCAGACGGGCTGATGGTAACGCCTATGGTAAACGGTATTAAACGACGGATTGAAACAGAGGTTTGAAGCTACGGACGTTTGAATGTGACATGAAATTTGGCATAAAACCACTGTCTACGCTGTTTCAAACCGCTGTTCCAAACCGCCGTTTAGTACCGAGTATTAGATGTTTAAACGGTCGCTGTCACCAATGGACATGTGCAACATCAGAGTAGATGCTAACGCGTTACGGTTTTGAAGTTGAGCTGTTCTCACGCTATTCCTCAAGAGTGTCAGGTTGTGCGTGAATGATGTGTGTGTGTGTGTGTGTATGTGTGTGTGTGTGTGTAATATGTGTGAATACCGTTGTTTTAAGCGATCACTTTGGGGATTCATTCTGTGCATCTCCAGCACGATTTTTAATGAACGCAAACTTTTAAGGAAAGAACGAAACACGTTTAGACATGGTCTTACGCCTGCATATAATAAAAATAATTAAAGGATATACGCATTAAATAAAAAATCACAGTAAAATAAATATTATAATAACTGTGACAGGTTACATAGAACTATAGAGATCTTTACTGGTCGGACCACGAATAGAACTGGACGGGGATGTTAATCGCGACTCTTTTAGTTCGGTCCGTCTCAGATAGTTATTGGTGTATTACTTCCAGATCACCTACATGAGGATAGCGGATCGCTTGGGCTACGGGTCAAGTCCGAAGGTGGAAATAGTGCGCGGAGGCCTGACCTACAAATACGTAGTGGTACGATTAACGTCTGTTTACAACATGCCCGTCTCTGTAAACATCTACGTGGGATGCGCCAACACGTTACAGATGAAAACAACTGAAGCACGAGACACTACGAAACCACTGTCCAATAAACCAACGTTACCGACGCTAGGATACGAAACCACTGCTTCCTATATTTCGACACCAGATGACATCACTACCGAAGCAGACAATATGAAAAATATAACTACGACCGAGGATATGCCATCGCCGCTTCTTTTGGCTTGATACTCAGCAATTACGTATTTTTTTAAAGCAAATATCTTAGTTTGTTTATGTTATATTTTATTTGATTTTTTTTTGTTCATTTTTGTTTATTATCTTTTTATTTATTTAACAATTCAGTACACAGGACATTTTATAAAAGCAAACATATGAAATGTTGTACTTCGGTACTGCTTATCTCCTATAGAGATCTTTAAGATATTTTTCTTTTTCTTTTGTTTATTATGTGCTGTGATAATAAGACAAAAAAGTGCATCTTTCTTTGTTTCAATTAAATTATTTATTTACATAAACCTACATTTTACCTATTACACACACCTTTAGTAAAATGAAAATGATTTTACTCAGAGTATTAAAAAGGGCACAATAATTATGTTACGAAAAATATTTTCCTTTTACATGGAAATGTTTTATAAAAGAATATTAGTGTTAGGTTCGTTCACGCATAATTAAAGTTGTTACCTATTATGAGACCAGTAACCGACATACTCGTATATACTCAAACACAAACTTATTATATAATAAAATAAAATAAAAAACATAGGTACCTACTTTACGACCTATTCCCATACCTACCAAATTTACACAAACACTCACAAATTCAGTCAAGCTGTT
This sequence comes from Aspitha aspitha aspitha, assembly GCA_018246895.1. Taxonomy (NCBI): domain Eukaryota; kingdom Metazoa; phylum Arthropoda; class Insecta; order Lepidoptera; family Hesperiidae; genus Aspitha; species Aspitha aspitha. Next base: position 12,666 of record DWGJ01002740.1, on the reverse strand, counting down.
TCGGATGAGTGATGTAGATTGTACATAAAAAAGGGTAAAATAGGGTAAAAGCTACGATAAGTCCATGCGATAGACTAGAACAAAAAACGGCAATATATAACAATTCTATTTCGAAAATCGAAATGGTGCTGCTGTATGAATTGAATGTTTGCGGGATTCATTCCATTACAGACAGTCACCGCAATATTATTTCTTCGACCAGAATTGTGAACGGCAACCAAATAAAAACAAAATATTTTCCACCATTATTTGTAACGCGCAATACTGACTTGCTTATTGGTCCAACGGTTTATTACTGACTTATTCCGTTTCAATGTTTGTCGGCTGTCAGCTGGCCGCTAATATCACTAATGTCCCTAATGTCATTAATGTCACTAATGTTACTAATAACACTAATAGTACTAATATACTAACAGTACTAATATCAATAGTATCACTAATATCTTTAGTGTCACGCTGTCATACTGTCAGCCATGGGGTAAAGAAAATATAATCCAGACTAAAGAAGGCTTGGTAATTTTGCTTATTTTCATCATCTTTAGTTTCATAATAAGCTTTTCTAGACAGCTTAAAAAATTACCTTTACATCATGTACATACACAACTCATACGAGTTTGTTGATTCTGATATTAGATAATAGTATTGTTGTTCCATTATACAAACATGTGCCAATTCAATGCCATTATTTGCAAACAGATAAACAACCAAATCCTGCCTGCCTGTAGGCTCGAATACATCTCAGTATAATTTACTGTACGTGTTGCGTAATTGAAACAAAGTCAATCATTGTATTTTAATAAGTTAGTGAATAATGACAATTAAATCTGTTTTATATCTCACGATATCTGTCACCATTTTTCAAATACATTTGTCAAACCAGCAGTTCCATTCGTTGATAATGAAGAGACACAATGCGTAGCTGTTGCAGCTCCTTCAGAAGTTGCAATGACTGCAAGAACGGAGCTTTCCAATGTGTATGGTGTTACGATATTGGCTGTACCAACTTACCTCGTCTTCACTGTCCGCAGAAGTTCGCCGTGGATTATATCCTAAAACAGAATTCCTCGGAAAGGTTTTGCACTGAAATCGTAACAAGGAGCCCCGTTTTCATTCCCGCCGCTGTAAAAAGGGTTGTCAAGTTGGATTTGAAAATCGATGACATGGCACTTTACGAACATAATATCGTATGCGAGTTTCAGATTGACTATAACGTTATCCAAGTCAAAGGGACGCTAGATAGAAATACAGTTCTCTGCGATGCTGTGAGCCTAGAGATTCCAGATGCTATCTGCTCAGGCTACTTGAGGTTGATTTGGGTTGGTGCGGAGCCGTACTCCAATAGCATGCTGGTGATTGTATACAAATGCCATCTGTTGTCGCAAACTTGTACGGACTGTCAAGCCTTGCACGAAGAGTTTAAATGCGGATGGTGCGAAGATACGACGATGTGCAATTTGTATGATGAGTGTCCACAACAGTACGGTCCTTGGATTAATAGAAATTTCACCTGCAAAAGTTATAATAGTGTAGCATTTACTCAATTCTATGGTCAACGAAACTTCTGGTTATAGTTTTTCATAAGCAACTTATTAAATTATTGGAAAAGTAACCGAGTAAACTGACGTTACGTTATATATTGTTTCTGTTTTATCGCAAATGTAAACGAAGTCTTTTTCTTTGTGAGTATAGGTTGGCTTGAGATTCAGAGTTAACTGTGATATTGAAGAATTCTTTAAATAGAATAAATCCAATATTGTTAGCTTATACACGTATATATACTATGGAAGTAACAGTCATTTAAAATTCGTTTGAAAAAGAATCTCTCAACATCAATAACTCAATTCAATAATACACTTACAACTTTTAAGCATGTGTAGCAAGACATAAGCTTTATAAATCACCAAATAGTAGACAACCATAAAACACTATGGCGTGAAAAGTTACCTAATTTACTGATATTAATCGAAATATCTATTCAAATAAATTGGCGTAAAGAAATAAAAATTCAATTTATACCAACGAATTGCATTTATTAAATCCTGTTATTCACTGAATAATCTAATTTTAAAACCAGACTATTAATTTGCTGTGACGTTTTATTCACAATTTTGAAATCAGGGATTTTTCTTTAATGGATCAGTAATTCTGGTTTATTGCTTTAGTTAGTAGCGTTGTAAAATTCATATAATTATAAGAATTGGGAGCAAGAGAATTTCGGTATTGAAATTTACAAAAATTATGCCCGAAATTTCCATATTTATCACGAATTCCCGCAGACTAATTCATTCACTTGGAATTATGTATATATTTAAACAAGATCGAAGGCACTTTCTAAATACGCGTACCTCATCGTATACTACACCTCATTTACCATGAGGTGACCTCACAATTAAACACAAACCTATTACATCTTAAAAAAGCACGCATTTAATTTACAATCCAATTTCTTCAAATACTCCCAAAAGCGCTTTAAAACTGGCTTAGAATTGAACTAAATAACGCGATTGTAGCATAGAAATAATTGTTTCAAGAAATTTATTATATTTTAATTTTTAAGGTGTTTAAAAAAATAAACGATAATTAAATTCTATCAGTAAAATGAATCCGGTCTCTGTTATTATTATTATTATACGACCACGCCTGGTCACTAACGAGGTAGGGAGTGAGCATCGATTACCAAATACCTTACATATCCTTACCTAATTGACTGCCCCGATTATTCACCACTCTTTTATATACAGGCTGATTTCGGAGACAGCCCATCAGTTAATATTTGATATATTCGGTCAACTCTCACTGCAATTCGATCCGTGAACATTGGTGACGTTTGTTTATTAACAAAGCGATCCGTTACCAAAATCGATTCTGGCAACATTGCAGTGTACCGGCTTTAGGCGAGTCGTGTCTTGCGAACATAACTCTAGTGTCGTGCACCTTTTAATCTGCGTTACAGCAATAAAGACAATTTAGAACTGCACTGTAAATCGACATAGACTCTCAAAAGGCATAAATCGATTTAACTTCGATAAAACGACGATGGTAAATCGATTTAGCCGGCTTAAATTCGCTTTGAGAGTTATGACAACGAGGGAAAAAGAACGTATCACAAATTGTCGTTTCTTATAATTTATTCTGATATTATGAACATATAATGGACCTGACCATGCGTTGCCGTGGGTATACATGTCAAATCATATATGTCAAATATCGTACGTACAGAAATTTATTTTATATAAAAATTTATTGACAATTCACATTTATTATTTATTTATTTTATAAAAACTGTCCTATCTTTTAAGTTGAATCAAATAATAGATATGTACAAAATTTCATTGAAATCGAAAGTGTTTTCGAAGATTTTCGCAAACGAACTTTAACGAAGTTCACGGGATTTTTATATGTATATATATATAAGAGATTAATTATCCTTGTATTAGTTTTTTGGCACCAGAAAATCAGTGATAATCATTCTGACGTTTAGTGTCATAAATAGATTTTAAATTAATATTAATAGTATTTAAATGACATAGGGAGAAACTAACGAAAATCAACATGTTCTTTTTACATGGATATTGCGAATTAAAAATATTTAGATTTAATTTCATTCTCACCACTGTAGCCGTTTTTCCTTCGCTTTTTTTGCATTGAACAATAAAAGTGTACTGCATTGCAAGTGAATCCTCAGAAGCAATAAATTTATTTGCTTCGATAAACGACGTTTGTAAATCGATTCAACCGGCTTAAGAACAGAAATAGACTCAAACAGAGACATCTGCGATTGTAATAGGATAAAATACAAAAACTGTTTTTGTTGGGTATCGCCTATTTTAATAGGATTTAGATCTCAGCTAACACCATTCAGGAGAGCAATTATACCTTTTTGTACGATTAAGGTCTTCTTAGATAAATATCAATGAAATGAAGTCTCAGCGTGGAAGATAGAAACAAACTTAACACTAATATCTTATCTTTTAAGTTGGGCCAAACGATAGATATGTACAAAATCTCATTGAAATCGTTTCAGTGGTTTCGGAGATTATCGCAAACGAACATCGTGACACGGGATTTTTATATACTCGTATATATGAGATGAGATGAGATAATGTGTCTGTTTCACAAAATGAGTTCGCACGGAACGTGAACACAATATCAATTAAATCACTAATCATAAATAAAACCAATTCATATCTCAATAAAACCCAAAACCGACAAACTTAGGCGACGTAAATCATTCAACCCTTAAAATGTAATCCGAGGGTATCTTGGCGCGGTCTCTTCGACCACACCGGTATTCGGCAATATTTTAAAATTTCAGACAAAGCTCCCCAGATTTACGATCGGATTGTGTAAATTGGAAAGTTCGGGAAGACATATTGCATCCGACGCCGAATTAATGCGACCTACTGGATTTTTTCCCTTTTCCCAATTTTTTCTCGTCACTCGCCCGAACGTATGGATACAATTAAAATGATAATCACATTGTAATAAACTTAGAATTTATCTTAACGTTTAATATCATACATAACAATATATATAGAATAGCTTTATTTACTTTACTGCAACCAAATAAAAATAGAAACAAAATAATATATACGGGTTTTAACATAGTCATTTAGCTAACTTATACTCGTAAATAGTTTTTTGTATTGGACTGTTATAACAAAATAGATAAAATATGGAGTAAACGAAAGGTGAACTCATTTCTATATTTACATATAAATAGTAAAAATACATACAAGAGAAAGGGTATAAATACACAGACGCTCGCAGTAAAGCAATAATTCATAATTATTTAACAAGGCGGTTTATTGCTTCGCTTGAGATAATTACAGTTGTAACAGCTATGAAGCATTTGCTAGAGGAGCAGAAATTGTAGACGATAAAGTCCCTTGCGGGGACTTTATGAGAGAAGACCGAGAGATAAACAAAAAAATATGCTTTGCTTCTATTTTAAATTGACATCAACATTTTTATAGTACCCGAGGAACCCCTTTTAAAGTTTTTGTTTGTTTATGTCTCAATTTTTCGGAGGTAATCCTCGAATTGGCTAAACCTCTTTTGATGCGATTTTTATTCTAATATAGGAGTGTTATAGAACTACACATAAGGTATTTTTATCCTCGATATATTTATTTAAAGTCCTTGCGTAAAAAATTAGATCCTTTAACATTTTGTAATGTAAGAATTATGAAGCAAATCTTTATAAATAAATAAAATAATAATAATTATAATATATTCTATATTGTATGCTAGTAAGAATACCAATATTAATATAAAAAACCATAAATTAAGGTTGTTAAACGAATGCCCATTCGAGCATCAATTTAATATCCAGAACATAATAATTTTCCAAAATTACCAATTTCTTCTTTGTTATAAATCCTTGCGGACGATGTCCGAGACGAACGCTGGCCTGTAATAATCATTAAGCAAAATAGTGACATACTTACCGGGAATCCCCGTGCAAATTAAGCTAAAGTTTGCGAATTATGCAAACAAGCGCATAACTACCCACACCAGTTCCAAAGCAACTAAGTACCTGCTACTTAATATCACCTAGCCGGTTTAGCTGCGTCTAAAATGACGAAAGTTTGGAAACTATGTGTGTCGCTCAGTCCGTTATTATGGTCTAACTGGTCACACCGCGGAATTTGTTATTATAGAAAATTCTTCATTAATGGTGCTACCAGTCTTTTTTGCCTAACAAAGCGTTGGTGACGTTTTGGTGTCACAAATCTCCATAGATCCATCAAGCAACTGTCCATTATGACCGCTTACCATCAAATATCGAAAATGCTAGAAATCAGAATTTATACCTTCACAATATATTTCTAAAAGAAGCATCTTTTGTTCGTATTCATAAGAGACCTAGTATAGATTTATTATGAATAGAGTAAACTAGCTCAACATAAGAACGTGATATGCAAGCCAATGTTTCATATATGCGAGTATAACATAAATTATTGGCCCCAACACAAGACGGAGATACCGGTCCAACATATTACAAGCGACCTTTATGTAATGAATATGTAAAGTGCAATGACCCCGAAACAAAACCGTTGGGGGCGGAAAATTGAACAGATGCTGCTGATTCGACTACCTTTATCAGGTTACGTTGCTTCGTGAACAAGAAAGTTTCCCAGCATTCACGAAATTTCGGATATGGTAAGGCGTTGTTGAAATTCGTCTACCTCATTATTAGTGTTATCAATAAAAACGTGATCCAATTTTTTCTACTTTACCATCGACAAAAGTTGTTAATTTCGAAAGCGGTGTTTGGGCGAATGGGCGTAGTTTTGGAGGATTATTACCGACCAGGAGATAGGTTTCCCTTTGTTATGAGAATCCATAGAAACCTACTGTTGCGCTATACCTTCACAGAAACCAAGCCAAGAAAACCTGTACACTGCAGAGTTCTCTGTAATGTTGCATAGAATGTATGAAGTCCGTGAATCCACTAAGCCAGGAGCATAGCATCATGTCAGATTGTCAGAGAAAACTCTTATCTAATAGTGGAGAATAAATGGGGTGAAAAAATTATACCACCTTCAACATTTCAATGTCTGGAAGTAACCACAAGGCGTGCTATACGTCTGGACATTGATTTCCACGAATGGCATTTCGAGTGTATTGCGTTATATAACCCCCTCGCATAAGTAGATCAGTGGTAACCGAAGAGTAATATTCAAGGATCGAACCACTATTCGTGGTTCGCGTTTTGTAAATACCTGTCTTTTCGCTCATGAAATATTTGTAACAAAGGCCGTGTGACAAGCCTGGTTGAAACGCTAAAAGACAAATGTTTGTATGATAAGAATGGTTATTTGTTTTATTAGAATTTTATTTATATACATAAATATTTAATTAGAAATAATGTAAGTTATTAATGGTTCAGCCCAAAGGGAAATCAGATGACAATGTGTGAATTTGCAATATTGACAATATTATATTTTTTTAAATATTGTAACAAAAGCATCAATGAATTGATGGATTGAATAGAGTTCTAGGGTAATAGCTAAACAATATAATTGTAGATAAATCAAGTAGAATACAAAAAGAATATAAATGTGAAATTATTTCTTTAGATATTTTCCTTTGGTGGCAAGATTAAATATAGGCAATGAAATATACAAAGCATCGCTTGGATTCTCTGCTCCAACACAGAATGGGGTCAGTAGTTACTAGTAAAGTTATGAAGAATGGTGTTTGCAAAGTTTGCGAGCCGGGATTCCATCCTTCATTCTGTTTAAAAAGTTAAGATACTTTATAGATACGAGATATTTTAAAATTGAAACTACTCGTAGGATCCATAGTTCATTCGCTCGAAACTTTCAAATTTTAACCTTAAGATATCGGTTCAGGATTATTTTTCCTTATCGTTTATTCTGGTTATTTCGCGTATCCCTTGTAAATGTTTAGACTTAGACATGCAATAGATAGAAAAAGACACGCGTTTTTTCCTATCATCTTCTATCTATCGATAATTTTAATTATCCGCTCGTCAGCAACCTTGACTACTTAGTAGGATTTGTAGGTAGAATTCCTATCTAAGAGAAATATTTGTGCGATGAATACGTATTAATAGGGATAATTCCACACATGACTGTCTAATTTCAAAATCAGGCAATTAACAGTTGTTAAACATATGTACATATATACTGCCGATGTAATACTTATTACATTATTCTATTACACGCAGACAGAACAAATGTGCTCACACGCATACGCTTGTACTGGATGAAAATCGAACCCACGACCTCCGGTTTTGCAGTCACGGTCTCCACCACTCGAACACGAGGCCAGTGGACCCTTGAAGATAATTATTCTACTGTCTGGATATATAATTATAGTTATCTATACAAATATACTTACCTGTATACAAATACAGTAAACTGCATACAAGTGTAGTAAGATGATATAGTAATTCTCTTCACGTTCCAAAACACCCCTACTGTACAGCAAACCGAACTGTATTATCGATCAGCCAGAAAAAAAATTAACAAAAAACATAACCTCAACTAACATGATCATAGCGTTTTCCGTTCGCGGGCACCAATAAGCCGTCCCGTAATTCGTTTACCGTTCCACATCCATAAAAATCCACCGAACTCGCCCCCAAAATCCTATCCAACGTAACGTAATGCAAAGCGAGAACCAGTCTACCAAAACAGATTAACATTTCCAACATTATTTGCTCGAAAGACCACTTTGAGAATGCGATGTCATATTTTATCCTCACAAGATATACGAGTCTTATATAAAAATTTAAGCCCCGAAATCTTAAGCAATCCCGTTTCACCGTCGCCGAGTAACGAATGTACAAGTATGAGATGCTATATAATAAATATAACCGACATTCGACTGGACACGTGGTCGAATGATTACACTGCAAAATCGGAGGTCTATGGTTCGATTCCCACTGAGGACAAACCTTTGTATGACGAGTACATTTGTTTGTTCCGTAATCTCGATGTAATAAAACTACCTAATGATTTTTATAAAATGTCTGATAATGTTTACAAAATACCTAATGACGTCTATAAGATACCTAATAATGTTAATCAAATAGCTAATGATGTTTATAAAATACCTAATGATTTATATAAAATAGCTAATGATGTTTATAAAATACCTAATGATTCATATAAAATAGCTAATGATGTTTATAACATACCGAATGATTTATATAAAATAGCTAATGATGTTTATAAAATACCTAATGATGTATATAAAATAGCTAATGATGTTTATAAAATACCCAATGATGTAATTTACTGCAAATAATTGCTCGCTTTTCATATATCTTTAGCGGTGTTCCAAGTCGCTATAACAGGTGTACGAGGTAAGCCTGATGGGTTATAGAAACAGGGATGTTTACATAATCCAGTATCCCGGATATCCCGGGCACAGAAGGGTGCGCTCGGAGCGAATCTTTCACAGGTAATAATCCGTATGAGACTAACAGATGTAATCGGAAATGATTACGAAGTCGATAAAATAATAAATGGACTAAAGGGATTACATTAAAAGGAAAACCGCCTTTTGGTTTTGATGTTGTGCTATATAAATATAGGTGATGCAGTGGGCAAAAACAAAGTTACATTCGTAACTTACCGTTTTTTTTTGCCGACAAATATTTTCATAGAACTTTAACATTGATAAGTAATAAGTACAAAACAGTTCAAATATCGAAGTTAAATGCGAAGTTTAATTTTATATGAGACAAAAAATGGCAGTTAACTATTGTTTGACATATGTATATACTCAATGTCTTTTGTTCGTGTGTCTTTAGTATATTGACTGGCCTCGCGGTTGATTTAGAGACCCTGACTGCAAAACCGGCGGTCGTGGGTTCGACTCCCACTCAGGACAGACATTTGTGTGATGAACACATTTCTTTGTTCAGTGTCTGGGCGTAATAAAAATATCTATATAAGTACTATATCGTATGTATATCAGCTGTCCGGTCACCATAACACAGGCATTAAATTGCCTAATTTGGGAACAGATAGCCGTGTGTGGAATGTCTATTGCTACTATGTATATTTCATCTCGCTCTATGTCCATGGCACTGCTAATAATAATCACCTAATTCAATAAAGCAAACTTCTGACTCTAATAAATATAACGGCTGATAGATCTTCCCTCGTTTATGGGGTACCAATTTCTAAAATGAGTGATGCCTACCAAATCGCTAGTAATTTCTCGAGCAATAAAATTTTTGTTACATCCGACCGATCGACACTTGGCTGCACCTGTCGCTTCATTGCTGATATTTGTGTTGCAGTCTAATAGTAAAAATAAACAGATTCTCATACGTCTACGCGTGACATGATAGCTCAGACTAATAAAATAACACACCGAGTATTCATGTCTTTTTTTTAATTAAATAGAGTAGCAAACTGTCATAAGTGGCTGCTGCCGCTTATGGACATCTGTAACCGACGCCTAACAGGGCTAAATGTTCAATCATGTTCAAATGTTATTCAGTTCTTCACTACAACAAATATCGTCTTAAAATTTACGAGATTTTAAAACGCTTTTGGTTATGGTCGCTGACAGTAATACTTCTTTGAACTTGCCAATTTATAAGCCTAATCGTGGTAGGGTTTAATTACGACTGCTGAGTAAAATTGCCCATTTTCCGACGTTACGTAAGCCGTTTTATAAAATATTTCTTATTTTTAGTGTAACCTTATATTATAACTTCTTTTCTGGTATTCATGACAGCTGCTACAATTTTTCAGCAACGCCAAGGGTTGACTGGTAGAGAATGCCACTAGGCATTAAGTCCGCCTTTTGTATAACAATCAACAATAAAGGGTCGCACAACAAGATACTTGTCTATTTGTATTTTCATCATAATCTTACCGCCACTCAATACAGTGGTCCCGTCGGCTAGTGTGGTGGCGGTACAGTACCGCGGCAGGCCTTTGCTGCTTATGAAGTTCTTGGAGCGCTTGCCCTGCTCGATGAGCTTCTGCGGCGGCATGCCCAGCAGCTCGATGATGCACGCCATCTGGTCCGCTTCGTCCTCGCCGGGGAATAACGCGAACCCTGGAACAGTTTACAGGCAACAAATCAATAATCGAAATAAATATAACGAGAAAACCATCGACCGAAGCAGAAGTTTTTTAATTTAACGACACGGGAGAAAGAATTGCACGGAAAATACTTTTATGCAAACTCACGAACAGTTGACATTAAGTAATCACAGATGTCTCTAAAAGATCTTTATTAATTTTTATTTATTTTATTTAACAGTTTGTGTACACAAGACAGGAGAAGACGAAACGTTTCTAACGAAATTTCTTCCAGTAGACCAGTACCTTGCACATAGCATTAAGTTCGTGCAATCGTATAGCATAAAGTCGTATCTTTACATCTCAATGCCTTTTCCTGTATGGGTTCTTACAAGCTTCGACACATCGTAAAACTAAAATGTTATGGCTGCCGTTAAGCAGCAGAAATGAATGCAGCACTGGTTCCCTCTCAGATCTGGGAAAACTATACCATGTCCAAATGGAAAGTAAATAATAGAAATACTTAATAAGAAACAATTAAATTGTTATTGCATTGTTGATAATTGTAACAAGTTTTATTGTGCACGATTTATTGTTGTGATGAATAGGTTAAAGAGATAAGAACGTGCGAGATCAATTGACCATAAATATTTGATATGTGTACGTTTCGCGGCGAACCGCAAAAGCTTCCGAAGTATCTAACAGACGTATTGTTCGAGTACAATGGGGCTGAAGAGTTTTAAGGATAAGCCTTCGAGCGGACAGCATCTCCAGATTCTTTGTGTCCGGTTGCAATAAACGGAATAACAGGGGATTCGTTTTGTGAATGTCGATAATCCAAAAGTATCATATACGAGTATAACCAATGTACATTTGCTTTTGGAAACTACGCACGCATAAGAAGTATATATTTCTGTGTAATTTGTATAATCTTTAATTAAAACCACGCTTAAAATTCTGTTTAGAAATTAATATAAATGAATATGAGACTCGGTTATTATAAGTGGTAGGTATAGATCGAAAAATTAATGTGATTCAACCGAATTCTATTTCCCTCACAACTTTCCTTTTGTCCATAAAACGAGAGGTAAAGGTGCGTTATGAATTTTTTCTCTTCCGACGCGAGCTCGCGAGTCAAAAGGGTGCCATTAAAACCCGGTCTAGGGTTTTCAAAATAAAAAATATGCAAATGGAGAGTAATGAGTATGAGAAAAAGAGAAAACGAGAAATAAAAATGCCGTGTCCTGACCGCGCGCGAAGCCGTTTTCAAATGACTTTCTCTTCCTTTCCAACGACATATACTTACATACACATCAATAATTGTATGATGGTATAAAACTTCATATATCCATAAAGAGACAATAATTGCGTAGTGGTTTGAAATTCAGCCTTCCACCCCAGGTGGTCTGGGTTCGATTCTGGCACGCACCTCCGACTGGTTATGTACGTTTAATAAGTAACATTTAAATATCACTCGACAAAACGGTGAAGGAAAACATCGTGATCAAACTTGCACACAGAGACGTTACTATAAATTATATAATATTTTCTGAAGTGCGTGAAGTCACTCTCACTATGAGAGTAGGCGTAGTCCAGCAGTGGACCAGTAAATAGATTGAAAAAATGTAGTTATGTATAGCGTCCCATCGTTCCTGTCTTTCGTGGAACGGCTCAAGGTAAATGTATTTCACTAAAATCATTTCGAAATGACTGACGCATCTTTTTACACTTTTTTCACTTTTAATACCCGAATCGAGCGTGTCTTGCTTGCAATCGCTACGACACCCTTATAAGTAAAATCTTATAGAAAACTCTAAAGAGAAAAAGGTCATTGAACCCGTTTTATTGTTATCAATAGGTTACCTGTTCCCACTGTTGTGTTACCGATTCCCACCCGGGACAAACATTTGTGTAATGAGCACATTTGTTTGTTCTGTGTCTGGGAGTAATAAAAATATCTATATAAGTACTATATCGTATGTATGTTTATCAACTGTCCGGACACCACAACACAGGCATTAAATTGCCTTATTTGGGATCAGATAGCCGTGTGTGGAATTGTCCCCAGATGTTATCTATATATTAATACGTGAAGCGAAAACTTTGGACCCCTTTTTACGAAAATTGCGCGCACGGAGGAGTA
>DWGJ01002739.1:0-14946 GCA_018246895.1 Aspitha aspitha aspitha | reverse complement strand
TTCATGCATACACGCCGGTTTCGGAGGCTCTTGACTCCCCCATCAGCCAATGTCTGACCTATTTGGTCGAGATAGGAAAAAACAATACCATATATTCTAGAAATGTAGTTTTAATAATTGTTATATGTAGACTGAGTTGATTAAAGTAAAATAAATGTCTTATTCGTTTTATGTGACTTTTTGGTAAATTGAAAGACAATTAACACCAAATTTTATTAAAATTAAGCTAAAATTAAATCATAGCACAATCTATAAACTTTCAAAGAAAAGAAGTAGTGTCAACTTTAGAAACAGTTTTGTAGGACTACGCAATGTATATAAACGTAATATAGCTATGTTACATAATTATGATTTTGTTTTGTATAGTTTATCCCTTATAATTTTTATACCAGCGAAGCTATTAAATTCCAATTAGACCGATGATGAAAATCATAGGCTGAAATTAAACGCCTTGATACGAACGTAAGAAAAAAATAACTTAAATAATTAACAACCACAGCAAAAGAGGGCGCTACTAGCTTAAGTCTCAGAAATTATGTCTCAAGTACGGGAAAGTTGTAAATAGTTTTCAATAATTTCTCCTCGAAACAGTCTTACAAAAAGCATTTAATAAATAAAAAGTGATAAATGACGATGAAGTGAGTGTCAATAGTGATGAGAAACCATAAACTGTGTGCCTTATAAAACAAAAAGCTATCGTCGCATTCTATACCCCAACGCCATTTTGAGGCGAAATTTTGTATTGTAAGTGCCAAGTATTTCGCAATATTTCCTATTCTCGCCCTCCCGATAGGGTGTATTTAATAATAATCGGTAAGAGTGGATGTGAAAGTGGCAAGTGTATTCACTCATCGCCGACGGGAGCGCTACGGTGGCTGAGGTTTGGTCTGTGGATGCCCCGAGGTGAGATGTGTGCAGTACTCCTGGTGCTAATATTTTAATTGGATTAGGCAGTGTCGCCTATTAGTAAAAAGGCCGGCTGGGTAATTAATTGATATTGATAAGGGTGGTTAAAAGGTGGTTAGTGTAGGACGTGGAGTAAATTTGGCGTGGCCTGTTATCGGCGGTTTCCGACTGTTGCAGATAGCGGGCACGGAGGATGGCCAGGGGTCGCGGGAGTGCTCTAATTAACTGACGGACACCGCCGGCTTATAGCTGGCGCAAGCAGTACGTTCTATACACCTTACTCTTATACAGTTGACAACAATGGCATGGCAAAGACTTTTTCACAGATTTGTATTTGCAATACCGTTTCATTTTAATCTGGTCCCGAATATCCTTTTAAATGTATTAACTTTTACACAAACAAAATACATTTCTTATTTGAAAAAAAGTTCTTATTGATTGGCATTCAGTACTAACTTATTAATGTAAATTGTTACATATTAATATATCTGTTGTGTATATGTACTTTTTATATTATTTACTCTATTTATATAGTCTAATTATTTTAGTCACAGTAGTCTGATATAATTAAATTTATCACAACTAGAATGGTAAAATGGGACATTTCTCATACATTTTTTTTTTAAATAAAGTGGTTAAAACATTGTTATTCAACTTTTTGCACTATGATTTATTTATATAGCTAAGTATTTTAACATAATTAATTAAACATTCAATAAATATATTTCATTATTCATACAATTCTAGATATTTGGTGTACTTCTAAATAACATATTGATATGTATATATTTATTGTAGGTGAGTTACACCTAAGTGAATTTAAGCACTGGATTCAACAATTGTATTATATGATTATAGGAACTGCATTGTTTTATGATAAACAGTATGTTGTAGTGTTTGTATGGTTACTTAATAATTAAATTCTGGGAAGTTATGATTATATTGCATCATGTACTGGCATACATTATAACTACAGAGTATATAAAATTATTCTAAGAAGTCTAAATTAGGTACTCAACTTTCATCCTCTCTGAATATATGTACTATGACAATAATTCCACTCTTAAAATGAAACTGTCAATCATTTACCTTAACAGAGGGGAGGGAGCTTAAAACATCCTGTAATATTCATTTACTTGATATGAGGAAATCTATATTTAAATGGAGTTTCATGTATTTAGCCTATTGGTATAAAGCAATCTATGTTTCATTAGATCAACCAATGTAAAATTTGTAAGTTCTTTTCTGATACTTATTAAATAATAAATACAAATAAGCATAATTTGCAGAATAAGACATGCCGCGACCTGGCAGCCTCAAGGATCCTGACATCGCAGAGCTGTTCAGTAAACATGATCCGGAGAAGATCTTTGAAGATCTTCGGGAGATCGGCCATGGGTCCTTTGGTGCTGTGTACTATGCTCGCTGCAATCTCACCAAAGAGATTGTGGCCATCAAAAAGATGTCTTACTTAGGGAAGCAGAGTGAAGAGAAGTGGCAAGATATTCTGAAGGAGATCAAGTAAGCATTGAAAGTTAGGTACAGTCACCAACCCAAGGGCACAATACTACATAGAGAACTATTTTATATAAAGTGTTTATAAATAGTGGACCTGACCACGCGTTGCAGTGGTGATATATTTTAAATCATATAATATGTCAAATGTTTCAAAATCTCGTACCATGATGTCCGACTAAGTGTTGTCCTATAAGAAAACATTGATATTACAATAAAAAAATGAGATTATCAATTGAGATAAAAAAAATCCTTTCTTTTAAGTTGGACCAAACAATAGATATTTACAAAATTTCATTGAAATAGGTTCAGTGGTTTCGGAGATTAGTGCAAACGAACATTGTGGCATGGGATTTTTATATATATAAAAGACAACACAAACAAGTATGAGATATACATCAAATAGTTAAGAAAATAAGGACTGGTAGATCTTGATTATATCCATGTTTTATATATTGATTATAGTTCTTTAATTGCAAGGCACATTGAAGCACCAAGAGGCCGACCAGCTATAAGGTGGATTTATTAAAGAAAGACCAATATGTTCTTTATGTTGATTCAAAACAACACCTGAAATTATATAAACTGAATGAGAAGGGACAGATTTCCTTAATTATCGATCATTATTGTTAGACCACCTTGATATGTGTTTCTTGCTCTTAAACTGTTAACACACACCTAATTGAATTTTTCATTGAGTTAATAAACAGTTAGTGTTATATCTCTGACAACATAAAAACCTTACTTGCCAGTAACTTACAACATGCATAGTATATTTTTGAATGGTCTGGCCTGTAAATACAATATTTTTTTAATTGTACAGGTTTCTCAAGCAACTTGAGCATCCAAACACCATAGAGTACAAAGGCTGTTACAAACGGGAACATACAGCATGGCTTGTTATGGAGTACTGTGTTGGATCAGCGTCAGATATAATTGAGGTAATTTCTTCTCTTTGTAATACCATCAACTATGTCACAACTATAATTCTTTTTATTCATTGCAAACTGTAGCACACACTGTTACCTTTTTTGCATGTGCCATTCATATTTTATTACTGCCGATCAGTTTGGCTTATTGCTGATTCATGGAACATATATTTTATCATTCTCAATAGGATTGACATAATTTTCAATACCTTCCGTTAAGAAAGACGATAAGGTATTAAAACGATAATATGCTATCAGGTCAATTTTTTATCAAATTGACAGTACTATTTCTTACTGCTCATTTGTACATAAATGGCAACTCAAAACAAAAAAAAACTCAGCGATTGCTAATGATTTGTTAAAATTCACGATTATTGTATGAGCTCATTGATTTCCACGAAAGAAATGTAATTTATTAGAACTCGATACGACGTGCCGGGATTTTGAGTCATCTTATGTTTACATATATGTATATAACATACATTCATTCAGGATGTAAACGTTATCAGCAAATGTTTGAAATATTGATATAATCTATTAAGGAACTTTTACATACACTTCTTAGAAGTCTCAGTGTGTAAGAATACGTCAATAAGCTACAAATACAGTAATAGATCGTTGTAATGTATGAAAAATGACAGAACCCTTATCATTCTTCGTGGTTTATTGACCAACGAAAGAAATACTGTTTATAAGTCAGTGCAAAAACTAATTGAAATTTATCGAACTCATTCAAAACTGAATTAATTCACGGAGTAAATTGCCATTTGTATATATTTTGACGTAGATACACATCTGTGTGATGATAGTAAGATGCTGCATTGCATTCGATTCCAAATTTTATCGATCCTTGTTCCATATTTGGATATTTCCAATTTATATGATTACGTAAATCATAACGGCCTGTATATTTCAGATCTTTAAACGTAAGCGAGTTTTGCTGGGCGATCATGATACAGATAATAGGGATGTTGCTTTTATATATTATACAACAGATTATAATGGGCTGCAATGATAACTAGATAACATGCGGGCAGCATACATGTTATCTTTGTTACATTACTAGCGGCCCGCCCCGGCTTCGCACGGGTATAAAACAGTATATCTCCACTATTTAGTGGATGTTATTTTATATATAAACCTTCCTCTTCAATCACTCTATCCATTAAAAGAACCGCATCAAAATCCGTTGCGTAGTTTAAAGATTTAAGCATACTTAGGGATATAAGGACAGAGAAAGCAACTTTGTTTTATACTATGTAGTGATTTAAACTACCAGCCATACCTCCCTGCCCAGCAGCCATTTATTTCAACGAGTCCTCTCAAGTCCAAACTAATCCATGAAAATGTGAGTGAGCCCCATATGTCCATAATTCAAGCCAAATTATCCTACGCCCGCCCGCTATCGTTGTGAAGACCAGTAGAGCCAACAATAGATAGCAATTTGTAAAAAAAAGATTACGAGATTAAACATTATTTTCATATCAGCATGCATTTTTTAAACATCAACGACTCAATTCCCGTATCGATTCTAATTTTTAAATATTATTTTACCAATATTGATAATAATAATTATTATTTATTTAGTGTATACGACTCGTTTTCACGATAGTCACAAGGCCGTTACGAGGATGTGCTCGTGTGTGAAGTCGATGAAAACCGCAAGCTCCCTGCTCTCATAATCATAGATGTGTTGTTGCCTAGTATTCAATAACTAGGATCAACTGATGTAATATCTTTATTAAATCAAATAAATGGCGTGAACAACAGTTACTGTTGTATTCACGTTTTGATCCTTCATCGAGTTCCAGTTACGTTGCTGTTTCATACACACGCTTGTCTGCATGTTTGTAAATCAAAAAGTATATTTCTACCAAATTGTACTCATAAACAGATCTCATACATTAGAATATATAGTACAGTCTTAATTGCTACTGTATCTATAATATTAATAAGAAATTCTTTTCCTACGATGTGTCTTAATTCGATTATAATAGCTTTGCCGTTTTTTGAATTCACCATAAGTAATGTATACGGAATGGAATTAGACGCGTTAAGAATAGAAACGTGGACAGTAATTTGATTTAACGAATGCTCGGTATGCTTTCTAATTATAAAAGTTGCGGCGTACTACAAAATCGTGTGAGTCTCACAAGAATACGATGTATTGTATGTTGTAGCTACAATAGTCCATATCAAAAAGCTGCTTCAGTTTCGCCTGTGATCGTACAAGATAAGGTCTCCAATGAAACATTGCTTAAAATGGTTGTAACTGTTGTAACCCTAAATATAATCCAATCACATTTCTACAGTTTGTAATAGTTGAAAACCTTTTAAATATACAAAATGTCGGAAATACTATCGGAAAATTAAAACAACTTTAAATTCCTACAAACTTAACAATAATAGTCAGAGGCCGAGAGCTAAATTTGCCCATAAAATAAAAAATATAAACATTGCACTTACTATATGTTAAACAAGACTAGCTAGTAAAGATAAACAGCCAAGGGTCTCCAACGCTTCAGCTTATGAAATCATTTCCTGTATGGTAATGAATCTGGGCAAAATTTTAAATGTAAAATCCTCGGAATTTGTATCCTTGATTTTCAATACTTGGCAATAACTTTATGTACGTTTTTTTCGAAATGATTTAATTCAAAATCTATCCAACAGATATTCATGAAACTCTTCGTAAAATAGTATCACTTACTATTACTATTACTATGTAATTACTGTATTACATTTTCACAAAAGCGGTCCGCGAAAAGGGTCAGAACGGTAATCTATACTAATTATCCTACAACATAATATTAGATAGAAATACATATTTGTGATAAATAGTAATTGATATTATTCGGTTTATTGAATAATATTAGACATGAAATATTCCAATACAATGTTCCGTTTCCTGTTTGTACGTTGCAGCCGTAACCATTTCAAGCTTTTCAACTCTGTAAGCCGACTGATATCGTTGCACTACGTATTAGTGTAAATGGTATAGTAATGTAGTTTGAGGATTTTTGATAATCCACAACTAAGTGGCTAAAACCAATAAAACAATGTAATTTATACGAATATTATTGACTGTTTATTGTGGACTAATACAATTACAGAAAATTAAAATAATAATAATTATCATCTTGGATCATAATGCAGTGGATCTTAGGTTATAAACGTACATGTGTATACTAATTTTTAATTAAAATTGAAATAATTCTAATGACTTTAGTTAAACAACTTTATTTTATTAATGGTTTGACTGTCTACATCCTACATTTCGTACGTTTGAATGGTGTAGTCAGTTCTGCCAGCATTCACCTTACGGATGGTGTCGCTGTTTCGTAAGCGCCGTTGAAAAGACGCTGCTTTCTTAGACATGATGGCAATAGTTAATACTATGCTGTTATAGTTCAAAATAGTGACGAACGAAGCAATGAATTGTATGTAATTTCCATTTAAACAGCAACAAGGTACGTATAACGTATAAAGTAACACTGATTTTGCATCGTCGACAGGTCCACAAGCGTCCGCTACGTGAGGAGGAGATCGCGGCGATATGCGAGGGCGTGGTCTGCGGCCTGTCCTACCTGCACAGCCTCGGCCGCATACACCGCGACATCAAAGCGGGGAACATCCTCCTCACCGAGAACGGCACCGTCAAGTTGGCCGACTTTGGCAGCGCGAGCATCAAGTGCCCAGCGAACAGCTTCGTCGGCACGCCCTACTGGATGGCCCCCGAGGTCATACTGGCGATGGACGAGGGACAGTACGACGGGAAGGTATTAAATTTCCATTCCATTTCATTCATTTGTACTAAAATTATAATTGTCAAGTTGAATAGAATCAGTCATAGTGTATAATTATATTACAGGTGGATGTATGGTCGCTTGGCATAACATGTATAGAGTTGGCGGAACGCAAGCCTCCATACTTCAACATGAATGCCATGTCTGCTTTGTACCACATAGCACAAAATGACTCGCCCACATTGCAAGTGAGTGCTATATATTATGTTCTTTAAATAGTGTGACAAAATGGTTTTTATGTTACTGAAACATACATTTCTTATTATTTAACTTTTATATTCCTTATTTCTCATTCATCATTTTTATAATTTATAATACCAACAAATACTTCTGCTTAAGTATCACACGGCTCTGATAGAAGTGTTTGGGATATTGGGAATTCTATATATGGGATTGCATTCAAAAGATTATTGAGTAAGAAATGAAACCAAACATTTTGTTTATAAATATCTGTAGGATAATTATTGTTTACTAGAAGTGTTTCATTATGTTTATGACTTCTTGAAGGGTTGCTCTGGATAATGCTAGAGAACCCAAATTCACAGGATAAGATTGAATCAGCAGTGTAAAATCTTTAAATTTACTTACAAACCTATTGGCATCTCTTACTGGCTTTAATTATTTCACAGGCACCAGAATGGACAGATACGTTTGGTTATTTTGTAGAAGCATGTCTGCAGAAGAATCCTCAAGATCGCCCCTCCTCAACTAAACTTCTTTCTCATCCCTACATCACGAGGCCTCGTTCCCCCAATGTGCTCGTTGATCTTATACAGAGAACCAAAGCCGCAGTGAGAGATTTGGACAATCTTAACTACAGAAAGATGAAGAAAATACTTATGGTCGATGCAGACAATGAAAGTGCTATAGGTAAGTCTGTTTACCTGAATTACTTTGAACTTTGCCTCAAAGGATTCACGTTGATCGATGCAATTTAAGGTAGGATTAGATATTATGTGATGTTTGTATATTTTTTTCTTGATCATGAGTAAACATCGAACTTTTATTTCGTAAAATTATCACCTTCCAATAATTAGAATCAGACTGTAAATATTTTAGTATTGCAGTTTCACCCATTCATGCACATTAATTTTTTCTTTTATTTGTGTTTCATATTTCAAGGAGACTTGGAAGGTAAGCAAAGTTTGATTTAGTCCACACACATTTATTTGCCATTAGTTAGTAATAGTTACACACATCCACATTATGGGTATTTCCTTTTGTTATGATTAATTATTTGTAACATATTAAAAGTGATTCCAAATCGCTTTCTCAAGAGTGAGAAATCTGTTTTATACTTTGTTTAATAAGATAACTATAAAATGTAGAATAAATGTACAAAATTGTGTACAATTCAGCACTTATTTTGCTAGGCGACAGTGAGGAGACTGCAGAAGAACGGTCTGGTGGTGACAGTTCTAAATCGAATTCTGCAACATCGGAGCACAGCGCAGCCGGTGCCTCCAGCCAGAGCTCCTCATCCGGCAGCTTGAGGAGAAGGCCACATCCCGTATGTATAGCCATATTGTTAGGAGAAATCTTGAAGCACAGATGCAATCGAGACAAGTCTCCGCTGTATTCTCCTATATTGCAAAATGGCAAAATGCAGTAGAAGTACAAAACCCAAATTATTATAAAGCACCAGCAACAGCCTAAATGTTTATTTGTGGAGTTTTTTGTGGTAATGACCTTGAAAATGACTAAGATTCTTGTTATATTTTAAGTTAATCAGGATATTGTTAAATTTGAACATTTAGCAGAGTACTTTACATTAGAATATTATTGAAAATTTTGCTATTAACATCTATGTGTATAAGGTTTTTTAATAATGCTATATAAACATTTGTATGTTGTGGTTGCAGATGAATGCCAATCACCATAGCCAACACCCACAGCAGCCAACATACCAACACCTCAATCATCAACATTCGGCACACTCTGCTAGGTATGTTATTGAAATATCTGTTCAGTAAGTGCATTTATTTATCATTTCATATCATTCTTCAGGTTAATGTGGTGTTAAATCCGCCCTTTAAGAAAAAGAAAAGAATAACTGAATTGCATATGCATTTGATAGAACCGACATTTAGTTAATTGTATTGTATTTAATGATTGTGTATGTTGGAATAGTTATTGATATTTTTGTTACGTACATACATTCCTTCTGTATAATGTGCAAATCATTTTAACTATGAAATAAATGAAATCACAATACATACATACCACATCTATTGTTTAACTTTATTATGCTTTAAATAACATTAGCAATTCATCCTCTAAATAAAATCTTCCTGTTCTGGACCATTCATATTTTATTAACTATTTTCATGCTATATTTATTTTACAATGTATAGTGTTTTTTTTACTCTAGTGGTAAAGACACACTGTAGTATACGTGGCAATGCGCTCGTGGTTGATAACCGCTTCAGTCATGCCCCCATTCGAGCGCACGTCGCGCACTAGAGCGCGTCCGTTCGCTTTCGGAATGTGCGGGAGCTGGCTTAACTCATATTGCCGTTTCGTACGCAGGGAGAGCGACAGCCCGGTGCCGCCGCAGCACGACGACTACGTGAACAGGGACGCGCTGCGCGACTACGCCAACCGCGACTCGCTCTGCGACGACTACGGCGACGACTACGCGAACAGGGACGCGATCCGCGAGGCGCAGCGGCAGCGCGAGCGCGAGCGGCAGGCCAGCGAGTACCGCGAGTACGTCAACGCGCCGTCCACGTGGCAGCGCGACGACAGCGGCGACGACAACAGGAACACGCAACGCCGCCAAACTCACAGAAGTATGTTGCCCGTTAACGCACGTGTGTGTTTTGTCACATGTACATATGTATAGACAGCTTTGTAACCAAATACTCGATAAAGAAACTGATGAACATTCTCAATTTATGTTTTTGTTAGTTATGTTTAGATTTTGTTGTATAGCTTTAATAGAATAAATAAGAACGACTGTTTTATTTATGTATATATAAGTTTTCATGTAAGTGACTGTGTCTTTATGGGTTTAAATTTATAAATATGTATGTGCCACTTGATGTAGGGTATAGCTACATAAGTATGTTTTGTCCATTTGTGTATGTTTTGCTATTTGCTAGTATGGCTTTGGTGGCCTGGATCCCAGATCCCATATTTAAAATGTTGGGAATATTCAGGTGTCAGCAATAACGTATCGGCGGCGATGTCCCTCGTGTCCGAGCACGGCGCCAACAACTTCGCGACGATCCGAACAACCAGTATCGTCACGAAACAGCAGAAGGAGCACAATCAGGTGAACTATTTGCAACTCAAATTTTTAAAATGGTCTTCACTTGCTATAGGTGACATTCGGGTATACAAACTGTATTTAAAACGTAGATATTTTATATATAGATGAAGCGAGCCATGGACTTGTGAGTGCAAGTGTCCAACAAATAATAAGACAGGGTGAATGACTGACTTATCTATGTCTAATCTGAGCAATGGATAGGTAGCCTTACATTTGCTTTCTCTTTTTTTCAATGGACACAATTTAGGCCGGCTAACGAAGTCTAAGTATATTATACATATCTATGATTTAAATAGTAAACTTTACTTGTGAAGGTTGTATACAAGTTTTTAGATATAGCACATACACATATACACATACGATGTGTAAATGAAGTTACTAACTAGGTAGCCAGAAGTTGTGTGCTATACATGTTACTGTTTAGCCGCGTCTGAATCGCCCGGGGTGTGTCGTTACCAGGAGATGCACGAGCAGATGTCGGGCTACAAGCGCATGCGGCGCGAGCACCAGGCGGCGCTGCTCAAGCTGGAGGAGCGCTGCAAGGCCGACGTGGAGGCGCACAAGGCGCAGCTCGACCGCGAGTACGACGCGCTGCTGCAGACGCTCTCGCGCGAGCTCGAGAGGTTGCAGGTACCACTACTCCCGCCGCATTCATATATAACTCTATTGTACACACAAGGAAAATACATTCGTTGATTATAAGCTCATTTACAAAGGCGATCTTATCCCTATCGGAGTCTAATTACAAACGACAATTGTAGTCAAATGTTACGCAAAAACATTTTGTTTTAAATCTCAATGAAGATATAGAACATCAATGTTTCCATTAGGATGGCAGCTAACATTTTTTCTGTTTTTCAAAGTTGTCAAACATGAAACATGTGTAGGATATGAACAGGAAACTACAATATAAAGAAATTTTTTGGACTAAGTCATTTTTCTCACTTAGATATATGATGATTTTTTTATATCTGAAAGTTACTATAAACAGTTGTGACAACTATGACAGTTGACCACTCCTCATGGCCTCAAAGTGACTGCAATGTAGAGAGCAAATATAATCGTAGCATTACAGCAATACTGCAAGAATTTTGTTATCGCAGTTATTTAATGATACAAAGGATTCAGATCGTAACATCATGAGTCAGTAGCAGTATTGTGCTTTTTCTACATATTTTATTATTATTGAAATTACGTGACGCCTAGTTTGTCCCGAACATTGCAGACGAAACATGCGCAAGAGAAGGAGCGCAAGTTGAAACAGAATACGGCCGCGGAGAAGAAGCTGATAAAGGACATCAGTGCGCGGCAGGAGCAGGAGCGCAAGGCGTTCGAGACGCAGCGCAAGCGCGAGTACAAGGCCAACAAGGAGAGGTGGAAAAAGGAGCTCAGCATGGACGACGCCACGCCCAAGCGGCAGCGAGACGCCACCTTGCAGTCAGTGCTAATACTATTAAACCATTTATAACTGAAAGAGACTGCGTTATAACTTTTTAGGTTGTGTCGAAAGTAGCCAGCAGCCTAACTATTAAAAAGTAACTTTGAATAAATGTTCAGAAACAATATAACTAAGTTATTATCAAGCTCTAAAAACGCAGCATTGAGTGCTGGAAGAGTTGATTGTTCATTTTGATATCTGTAGTAATTGAAGACCACAGCATTATAGACACAGTAAACGAATGGCTATTGGATGGTGGTGGGCAGGTCGCAGAAGGATAATCTGAAGCAGGCGGAGGCGGCGGAGGAGGCGCGGCTGGTGCGGTCGCAGCGCGAGTACCTGGAGCTGGAGCTGCGCCGCTTCCGCCGCCGCCGCATGCTGGCGCTGCACCACAAGGAGCAGGAGCTGCTGCGAGAGGTACCGCACCACATTCAACCATTCTCCTTCTAATTACTTCACTATTTTTGCCACAAAATACCATTAGGGCCTACGAAAGTTGTACACAGATCCCTCGCCGACTTTGTGATGTGTCGATCCTCCAAAATGTTGAACGGTGTTCCTGTGTACATTTTGACTGACCTCATGGATGTGTAATTAGAGAGCCTGATGGCTATACTGGACCTGGTGAGGATCAATTCCCACGTAGGACAAAAATAATTTTAATAAGTATGGTAACCTATTTGTATTTTAATTTTCTAATTTGGAATTGATCGCTAAGTGTGGAATTGACCTAATTGTGATTATTATTATTGTTAGTATCAATATGTTTAGTGAATAAGAAATAAGAAATATGTTATCGAAATACTGTATTGGCAATGATAGCCATTGCATTATGCATGTGTATGTTGTGTACTTTCAGGAACTCAACAAGAGGCAACAGCAGCTCGAGCAAGCGCATGCGATGCTGTTGCGCCACCACGAGAAGACGCAAGAGCTCGAGTACAGGCAACAGAAAGGCGTTCACGCGCTCAGGTAATATCTGTCACCCAATAAGCTACTATATTAAGCTATATCTACATTTAACTTATATATCCAATATAGTATTGGGATATTCCAGCTAACAGACCAATGTTTGTACATCTGTAATTTCTCTTATGTGAGCTTACTTGCAAGTTGGATTCTGACATATCTATATAATCAAGATAATGTGCAAAAATTTAACACAAATGCACATCCTAAAACATGTTAATTTCAAGGTTTTCTAAATAGCAATGTTTGTCAGCTGTCCAGTTACCATAACACTCATTTATTTTATTACTTTGTCCAATTTAGAAGCATGTAGATGTGTGTGTAAAATGTCCCTGTAATGGTTATGCAATATTTGCAGGGAGGAACAGCTCGCGAACCAGCACGCCACCGAGCTGGCGAACCAGCGCGACTACATGCAGCGCGCCGAGCACGAGCTGTGCAAGAAGCACTCGCTGCAGCTCAAACAACAACCTAAGAGCCTTAAAGTGAGATCATTATTCATTATATTCATTGTCATAACTCTATCTCTCCTCCGAAACCGGCGTGTATACATGAAGAGAGTGATGAATGTAGTAGATGAAGTACGGCAGGTTGGTAAGGACAGAGATATAATGGTGATTTCTGCCTACTCCGTTGGGGAGCTGGCGTGATGGTATGTATGTTATAACTCAAGGTTTTAGGTTTAAAATACAAATTAATGAGGAGGTCAAAGTATTTTTTGCAGATCTAATTAGCACAAGACATTGACTTTTGTTTTATCATTTAATCTACCCACATATTAAGATTGCACAACATAAATCATATTGGCTGGTGAACCTAACAACAATAATATCTACTCTTACTCTTTTCCCTTCTCTTTTACGGACCCGCATATATGATGAGGAAAATATCTTGTTTACACTTATAAAGAGGTATTTCTATTTTTGTTTTTTTTTTCCATGAAACAGCAAAAGGAGATGCAGATACGCAAGCAGTTCCGGGAAACGTGTAAAATACAAACGCGACAATACAAGGCGTTGAAAGCGCAGATATTGCAAATGACAGCAAAGGTACTTGAAGGCGAATCTTCGTTATGAATATGTTATGTTATATTAGTAATCCCACAATTAGGGTGAAAATCGTTTGAATTTTGTGAATTCTGCGTGTTGACAAACGTAAGAATTAACTTACAGGAACATCAAAAGGAGGTTATAAAGTCGTTGAAGGATGAGAAGCGGCGCAAATTCGTGTTGCTCGGAGAACAGTATGACCAGAGCATCAGCGAGATGCTCCAGAAACAAACCGTTCGTCTCGATGAGAGCCAGATGGTGAGTGTCAATATGTTGGTAGTCAGCCATGCTTGTATTACTTGAAGTTGCAAAGTGCATAAGTATAGTGTTTTTTTTTTCATATTTACAAAGAGTAGCAAATGAGCAGGCAG
Organism: Aspitha aspitha aspitha; assembly: GCA_018246895.1. NCBI lineage: Eukaryota > Metazoa > Arthropoda > Insecta > Lepidoptera > Hesperiidae > Aspitha > Aspitha aspitha. Next base: position 689 of record DWGJ01002739.1, on the reverse strand, counting down.
CAATCACAAATGGCTGCTGCCTTCCATGGACATCTGTAACCGACTCCTAACAGGTCTGATCCTATGAGAAGTCTGTCACACATGTGTTGCTACTCTTGAGAACTAAGATGGTCGCTTGTGGTATACACATGGACTAGTATCCACACCCTTCAGACCGAAACACAGAATGTTGCAAAAACAATTGCTTCACAACAGAAATAGGTGAGGCGGTGGTAGTTCCCCGGGCGAACCGTATACAGGTTCTATCACTTTCCATGGTTTTACGTGTGTAGCTTTTGGTAATTCTGTAGCCATTGTAACGTTGACAATGTCGATGTCTGTACAGATGGAGTGTCAGCAGCTGAAAATGCAGCTGGAGCACGAGCTGGACATGCTGACGGCGTACCAGAGCAAGAGCAAGATGCAGGCAGAGGCGCAGCGCAACCGCGAGCGCCGCGAGCTCGAGGAGCGAGTGGCCGTGCGCCGCGCGCTCCTCGAACAGAAGGTGATGGATTGTTTTAGGATGGATAATAATCTTGGATGGACGACTGGCCTCGTGATCGAGTGGTTAAAGGACCTTGACTGTAAAACTGTCAGGTATCAAATGCTCATACACACCTGTAAAATTTATGATTTTTGAAGTGAAACTTCTTTAGGCGCATGAGGGTAAAATTTTTACAGATGAAACGTCACGCCGGTATGCAACGGAA